>JAODVM010393938.1:0-27171 GCA_025400095.1 Phenganax marumi
TAATTTACAGTTCAATTATTGAACAACGGTTTTCATACAGCTTAGATTTTTCTGATTTTGACATTTTTTTTCACGAAGAGTACCCCAAAAATGGCGTCGTGAGAAAGACTAATTGGCTGACTGGATAGCTCCATCATTTATCACATGACTTTTCCGAGAATTCGAGTCAGAGTCATTAGGATGTTTGCGATTATCTCACCTTGACTATTCTTCCACTTCTATTGATGAACGTAAGAAAACTATAATGAATATCTTTACGAGCTGTTCTCGATGCTGCAGCTATCCTAGAATAGGCGGGCTCTACACAGAGAAATATATGGACATGTTTTATTTATGGTGTTGAGGTTTGGTCAATTCTGACGTGATCTTGTGACGTCATATCATCTTGTCACACATGGCTCTCAACCAATAAGAACTACTGACCTATCCTGAGCAAATCCAGGCCATCCAATCCTAGATCATATTTTGACGGTAGTTGACTTTGTCTGTATATCAAATGAGGTCGACCAGTTTTGTTCAGCATCGTCTTATCCACGTAGGAATCATTCACAAGTGGTTCAATGTACAACATGTCTTCATCTGTATTAACTATACCATACTGAAACAGACAAATGTTTGTTTTACTATGAGAGCTGTATAATTTTCTTGGCGATTCTTATACGATCTGATAATTGGAGAACGCCAGTGATGCACTCCATTAATTGCGACTAATGAGTTGTTCTAATGGGGACCTTAAGTATGACTTTGCCTAATTCCGATTGTAACGGTTTTGCCTAATTGGCATTCGAATTTTAGAGAACTTGATTTGACAAACGATAATTGTGAAGTAAGATTATCTTAATTAAAACGTTTGCATTTGTAATATGATAGTATGAAAGGTAATCTTATTGACGTAAACCATTAGCCGAAAATCTCAACGATTTTGGTGGATTTACTGGTCGTTGACGATCTTTTTCTTTCCAACCAATGGTCTATGTATAAACTAGGTTTAGTACTTCATCTACTTACCAAACCATCGCAGTCACTAACAGCCACGGTGTATTTATGCGGAATTGTCTCTCCAATGAGATAACAATGTTCTTCCATTTTTACACTTTCTACGCTATCATTCCCATAGAAATGTTCCACTTTAAAGTCAGGGCCAAAGAGATGTTTATTGATCCGCAATTTCATGTGATACTCCTCGCCATTTGAATTGAATTTATAGTGAAAGTGTTCACTATCGTCCGCTAAATTTATTGCTCTTTTCCGCCGCAGCCGGCTTCCGCCGTCCGTGAGATGCCCGAGATTAGTTTTGTCACCGTCCGTTACAGTTGGAAAATCGATCTCATAGCTGCGTAGTTTTCTTATCAAAATGCCTGGAAATAAAACATTAGAAAAATATTGAAACAATAATAAAACTGTGATAGTCGAACTAGGTAATGCGCAGGTTTTAGCTGGATTTCAGTAAGCTTTAAGCCCGTTCTCCACTACGCGAATTTGTTCGCGCGAAGACGAAATCTGGCAACGTGATTGGCTAGCGAAATAATTTGCCGCGAAAAAGTCGAAAACGAGCCAATCACGTTGCCAGATTTCTTCTTCGCGCGAACAGATTCACGTAGTGGAGAACGGGCTTTATACGGCAGCGAATGACGGTCCAACTTCAATTTAGTAGTTTATTCTTTTAATAGAAAAACTTAGGGATCATTGGCCTTGACTGCGATGCAATCTTACACCACATCAGTAATATATATGCCAGTATTATATGAATAAAAAGTAATGTCTCTATTGTTAAGTGTCTCAATCAACAAAATATGACCTGAGGAGGTCAAATGAACAGCGTCGTCATGTCGGCGCCAAAAAATAGCTAAGCATTTTAGGTCACCGATTAACGATCACATTTAACAGCATGTTGTATACAGAACACAGACAGCGAGAGTTCTTCTCATTAAGAAGTTGAGAAATGATTCAGTCAATCAACTTTTTTATAGCAATCGGTAATGTTTTCGTCAACTCAGTTGCATACATTTCAACCAGCAGTCTTGGAGGACAGTCAAATTAAAGTAATCATAAAAAAATGTTGCTGATTCGTTTAATAATACGTGAAGTAGTCCTATATGTGATGATATACGTATAAACAAGCGAGAATATTTGCTTGCCCTATTTGATTTTCACTATTGTTCATTGCCCCGTGACACTTGCTGAATCTGAATTATCTGATTTACAAGCGTTAAAAAAAATTTAAGTTAATCACGACAAGATCTCGTGCTGGTAATGCAATTTTCGAAGTCGCCGGCGGAATGAGAGAGAAAGGATTAGAGCAGAGTTAAAAGCTTAATTCAAACAGATATAAATGTTCATGGCGTATTTTATCAGTCTTCGCTGCTCACAGTACGTGGAGATTATCTTGATTGGGTTGCTATTCTTGTCAATGCAGGAAACTTTGGTAGTTTTGTTAAACTGCCTATTGAATTGTGCGTTTCCCAAGTAGCTAATTGATTTTGTGTGAATTGTCTCTTCGTTAACACGTCATCGCCAGTTAATATTTCGAAAGTGGCCCTAATTAAGAGCAGGAGAAGTTTGTAGAAAACCTCAACATGCACTTGTCATGAGAAAATGCGTAACAGTTTTTGAAAGTATATGGTAGAAACGTAATGCTTCTAAATTGTTACGTGCGCCTGTGCATCGTGTTGCTAAGGAAACCAAACCATAGGCCCTACACTAATCAGACTAAGGAAATATTAGATCATTTACACTTGATTCAAAATCACCAAATGCTGTTTGACATGCAAAGAAAGCGGAAATAGTCAGGCGTAGATTATGATGATTAGGACAATTAGAAATTGGACATCAATACATTGTTGTTCTACGTATATTATCGTTTTATCTACACCCGCAGACTTCCGCACCGCCCCTACATCAGTTCGGTTTCCAAATTTCCGCAGAAAATATCAGTCTGGGTACGAATAGGCGAACGCCGTGTTGATGTATTGTGTTTTCATAACCTGCGAAGGCCAATTTCTTACTTAAACTCACGACCTTTGTTTCCGGAGATGGCGAAATGTATTGTTCCATGTTTGCATTATCTGTGGCGTACATTACTCACTACTCTGGAGCGATCGAAGCAAAATGATTTCATCAAAACATTGCATACAAGACGCACATAGATGCAAACCGCAAAAGTTTGTGGAAGACAAGAAAGTATCTCCAAGAAGCAGCTCTATGTATTGTTCCATCTATGCCCGGCACCCACCCAAGATCAAACTCTCTCAAGGAGCTTTTCCTGAGCTATTGGAAATTTCCTGAAATATCACGCCGAGATTATGAACGTTCCTGCTTAGCAATTAAAAGTGTGAGTTTTGACAATCGTAGGAAATGATTGTTTTAGAAAATCATGAATATGAACAGATATATCTAAACTATACAGCTCCAGCTTAACAATCTAAGAAGATCGATGATTTTCTTTCCGCCCTGGTTTAAAAATATTTTACTCTGACGCGAGACAATTTTATTCGTCAAGAAAAAAAAAAATGTTACGAAAAAGAGTTAAAGTACACTTTTCTAACGAAGGGCTCAGCTTATGTTTAAAATATTCAAAATTGAATTGAGAAAAAACGACACAAGGATCGAGGTTTGTTCGGAAGTTTTTTTGCACTTGCTGTATGGTGGGGTTCATTAACAAATAAATTGTACTAATTTCCATGGGATTAAGAAAAAAAAATTAAGACTTGTGCGAACAATAGGTTTTTCTTAAATAGTCCAATGAAAATTCCCATGAAATTGATCTTAAAATAACAAAACGATCACATCTTAATATTTCTGATTGATCATGCTTGGTGTTCTGATTATCACACCATGCGATTATGCCAAGTTTTTCCCTTAATCATTGGAAAAGTGGTTTGCAGACTCAGCCAAAGTCTTTCTTCTATCTGTTTTGGTCATGTTTGTGCATAGTGAAGACAAAGTCATTGAAAGTTTGGTTTGGAAACGTATTGTCCGGTAAAAACTTTTGTAGATGAAGTTTTTGTATGCTGAAAACACAACAAGCATTGGAGACATGGTTTGCGTGAAGACCTTTGCCAAAACTCTTTGTACTTTTTTTTGTTTATGCAAATTTGAGGAGAAGTTCACGTCAGTTTATAGAAGCAGTCATGCCGACTGATTTCCCGCGAGTGTGCTATAAAAAATTTTTTCACGAGCACTTCGCCTCACCCATTCCGTTTCGCAAAGAGCCAACAAGTATCTCTTTGCCTTGTACTTGTCTTGCTGCGCACGCTTTGCGCAGACAACGTTTATGAAAGAAGACTACCAACTGCGCAAGCAATTAATGATTTGGACGTGAAATAACAGCTATTAAACCACTACCACACAACGAGGACGCTTGTGTCAACAAAAAGTAACTGAATGACGATATTTTCGCTCTGAGTACAATCCAGCAAAATGTTTATGATAAAGTCTATTATAAACGGTTCTCTATAAAATATGAGCGTCTGGATGTGAAACATACTTTACTAAGGTTGCACTTCACGATTCAGAACTTGTTGTGCAGAAATTGCGAAATAAGAAATTGCGAGCTTGAAATCTAGGATGTACGGTTCATGAAACTTTCAAGCAGGATTCGTTCTTTAATGGAGCTCAGTTTACGCTTTGCTTCAATTAAACACTTGAAGCTCTTAAAATACCCCGCGGCTACGATTAACTGCGATTCTATGTTAAATCATTTTTCATCGCGTGCGCAAAACATTTAATTACAGCGTTTGACGAGGAGTAAGGTTTGCAACTTGAAATAAAGCATTAATGATATTACAGAAACGTTTCAGTATTATTTTGACTCTGCCAGCATGAAACACAGCGTCTGCTGTGTTTGAAGAAATTTATGTACCGCGTCCTACTCGAGTTCTGGTAAGGGCGACGTGATTTCCACAACTTAAGTCGTTATCAAGGTGCATTTTTTACCAAAGACAAATCACCAGGTTTTTACTCTGAATTTCAGGAAAAGGTTTTTTATGCTACATTCTTGATGTAGACTGTTATTGCAACACAAATGTATTATTCAGCGTTTGTGGTTCGTATTGCCAATGAAAAGTGCTTGTTTCGTGCGCGTTGTTGAGCTCGCGCCGTAGAATCTTAAGTTCCCTGTTTGGACTTTACGAAACGTATTTGCAACAAAGAGCGCTGAAACCATCTTTGTATAAAAGTGCCCTTTTTGTAACATATTGCTATATGCAAATTGCCATAAATATGAGTAAAATGTGGAAAGGAGGTTAAGCACCTAGCTCTGTATAAAATAGTTGAATTTCAAATGATGCGCGCACAGACGGGCAATGCATAATTCGTCTGTTATCGAATTTTCTGGACATTGATCCGAAGCAGTGTCCGATGTTTGCGCACTGAACATGCTTTGCGTTCTCCAAATCACAACAAATATTTTCGTTTTGTTCACCTTGCACACGATTTTAATAGCTGAGTCACTATGTTTTGTTTACGTGACGTGAAGACAGCGCGCCTTAATTGGAACTACGTCAAGGAAAAGTCTACATTGAGAAACGAGTTGAGGAAATTGTGCGCCGATTGTTGTTTTAAACCATCAACTCTATCTGAGGTCGTATTTTGAACAAAAAGCGTTTAAGTGCATTTGTTTACAGCAAAGTCAAATGTAATATCCATATTATTTACAAATATCAAGTAATTATATCAGTAAACTCCATCTGCAAAGCTTTATCGGGAACACGTCGCGTGCGTAGTAACGAGTTTTCCTAAATTTTTGTTGCATATTCTTGTGCAAAATTGCGTGTCAAACCATGCTGGTGTTCCATCACGTATGCCATTGTAGCCGTTCTGGTTTTTAAGCAAATGCATACGGCTTAATTAAGGTATTTTTAAAATACCATCGTCGCGACTCAAGATACTTGTCTTCTTTTATACTGTATAGCAACTACTTACTGTATACTTAACAGAGTGGCAAAGATTTCTCAAGTGTTCAAAAATCGTTCGCATAACTTTCGTCCAAAGGTAACCGGGTAATATTTTACACGAAAATCAACAACATAGATATGATCTTGACGCAAATTTGGGAAGATATTGTGCAATCCGCATGTTTTATAATGTGTATCATTATTATACGAGTTTTATGTTGTGCGCGTGCTCAGGTGTATGGCATAAAACTCTTTTTTCAATATCAAGCCGAATTGGCAGTACTGAAGTATTGCGAATGACCGGATACTACTCCACAGAATCGTCGACAGATTGTTCTTAATCACAGACATTTCTTACCTTGTCGCTCTTCTGGCGTTGCGAAGTTTTCCTACACAAGAAAAATTATGAAACATGTTAAAAGTTGCATCGATGCGCAACCAAATAAGACTGACCATGATAAAGCATTCTAAACAGCGAAGTAAATAGTAGAGTAACCTTATGTGTATCCAATGCTCCACTTGTCTGCGTTGCGAAGGAGCATAGAACTAAAGCAAGCGCGCAGATGGTTTTGCTGATCATCATGTTCCCGTCTACCGTTTTGCGCATATACGGTTTCTAGAATGTAGCGTAGCAATACAACTAACGCGAGAGTTCCGAGTTTTAAACCCCGCCAATATTGACAAAGCAGTGTCACAGTAAACCACAGTGCGTCTCATAAAACGGAGGTCTTATTTATAGTGAGCTCTCGACTACCGTAATACAATACCGCTGACTACTTGACCGGAATTCATCACTCAATATTTGCATAATAAGTGCTGGCGATTCATGTGAGAGCCGAACGCAGTTGGCCAAGTACTTGAGAAACAGGTGATATGGTACCCAGCATATAACAAAGGTATATTACACTATTATATGTTGTGTAATTTATATATTTATACGATGAAAAGATGGCTCACGTGCACCCCTATCAAACAATTATCAAAACTGTCATTTTGCATCTATATTCACGCAAAAAAAGTGTATAAAACTGAAAAATATATTTGATTAAAATACCAAAAAAGTTTATTGTTGAAAAGAAATTCACGAAATGAAACGAAAGTAGTTTGAAGCGGTGAAATTTTTTTAAATTGAAGAAAAACGATATATGGTAAAGACAGTCAGTTTTACTGATAATACAATGTTTGCGCTATTTTTTGGCATCAAATCAAAAATACGCTTTTGTTTGGCGATTACCGATGTCATAAAACAAAATAGTATTCTTAACAGTTTTCTGAGATTGCAACGTTCGACTTTTAAACAAATGATGGATCGGAAATTAATATTCATAATATTTGTGCAGTCAGTGAAAAATATACAACACATCTATTATATTAAAATATATAACTCCCACTCTTGAGATTTAAACCCAAGCCAAAATGTGCAAGACAATAATTCGAATGAAGTTTACATGAAAGCTATATACGGCAATGAAACAACAAATGCGGAACAAGCCGTTATACGAGACTGTAAATATATTGGCATGTTTCGATCCTGTTCGACTGAGTAGCTTACCAATTAAGTCCATATAAGAGCATTTTATGTGCAAACGTGTCACAAGAAGTTTTTCGAGTTATCAGTGTAAAATGGGTGATATCGAGAGTAAAATGAGTCACTCGAAGTCTAGCAGTTCTGAGCAAAGACGTGCGCGCAAATTCAAATATGAAATTACAAGCTGGCCAGTTCTGTCTTTAAATTTAGAACGTAAAACCAAGAGAAGCTGTCTTAACCCTTTCAGTGGTTTGCTTTTCATCTGTAAAATAAGTTTGGTTAAGTTTGGTGGATTTTAAAGCTGCAAAAAGCAAAGTTTTTTGCTGTAAAAGCTTCGATGCAAACTGCGTTGTAGTTGTTTGCTTTTTTGTTATTTTTCGGCATGAAGTTTGGCTACGCGCATGCGTAGTATATATTCTTTGCGCTACTTCTGGTTTTAAATTTCAAGATGGCGGCTTGATGAGAGAGTGAAAGTTCACTTGCTTTTTAAAACATTTTATTCTTTTGCAAGAAAGATTATACTAGATGACCAGATACGTCGCAGTCAATATATAATACTTAGTCTTTTGGTTGGCGATATTTCTTGGAGAAAGAGTGGATTTATAATGATGTAGTGACGATTATTAGGAATTCCCCGTTCAGCCTGCCGTTCTGATTGAGAAGAATCATGGAGGAACTGTCGCGTAGTTTTCCAGATCCTTTGATGATAGGAAGCCAAAGATCTAGAGGATTTCAAGTATTTCTCCGAGACATTGGAACTGCAGTAACTAAGCATGTTAGTCCAAAACCTTGCTGTCATTATTTCCAGCCATTTAAACCGTGTCTTTTGTCTTGAAAGAGCCGAATTTATACGTAACGATTGTTTAGCCAACAACAGTTGTTTTGCCAACTGTCAGCTTATTCTTGAGCTCCAACATGTGAAAACACACCATAATGCATCCACGCCTGCAAAATGTTCTGTTTTAAATTTCTTGTGACATCCAGGAAGAAGATAAGGCTGTCAGCAAAGAAGTTGTTGCTCTCAAGAAATCCATGGGCACTTCGAGATTATCTCCTGTGAGTAAACTATATAAGTTTGTATAATGATAACTATTATTACAATCGAAAGCTAGAAAATTTGCTTCCCGAGAAAGGTTTGCTGTGTTTCCATTTCTTAAATGTGAATTCAAATCTCGAGTATCACTTCAATGGTATTTGTAAATTCTTTTCTGCAGAAGCGAATTCGAGAGTTGCTGATTCGTTTGATTTACTGTGAGATGCTTGGACATGATGGTTCATTTGGTTACATTCATGCGATCAAATGTGCTGAACAATCTTCAGTCTTGGATAAGAAAACAGGTGAAAATAGATGACATGGTGGACCTAGCTACATCGCATCTGAATGGTCTGATATCTTATGAAGTAGTATTTATGAAATGATGTCATTTATACTGTGAATGTGATATTTGGTAAAATTATCTTTAAATAGGATATTTGGCTGCATCATTATTTCTTGATAAGAACCACGCTCTGGTTTGTTTGTTGATAAACACGATTCAAAAGGTACATATGTTTACTCAGGTTATTTTTCACAATATTTACTGGAAAATAGTTGATATATTGACTGACAAACACAAACTTGATATATTTATTGTATCTGATTGTGTGCTTTGCTTAATATTCAGGACTTAAAAGGTACAAATGTAGTTGCGAAAAGCACAGTGCTGAATGTTGTTTGTAGTTTGGTTGATGCTGAAAAGATTCCTCCTCTGATACCACTCATTGTTGCTGCTTTGAAAGATGAAAGGTTAGCTTACCTAGCGTCATGTGAAAACCTCCGTATTTCTGTACAGATGTGTACAACTAATGTACACATGTGTACACATGTAATGTACATGTGTACACACTGATGTACACATGTGTACACATGTAATCTACATGTGTATATACACTAATGTACACATGTGTACACATGTAATGTGCTGCTGTATGCACACATGTGTAATGTACACATGTGTACATTAGATAGTAATATATTCAGGTGTAATTCTATTTTGTTGATATGCACTTCAGTTATTCCTTGATAAAATGACCTCATTGTAACAATCTTCCACATGCAGAGGAGAAATCAGAAAGAAAGCTTTGGTTACTTTGAAATATGTCCATCAATTAATGGGTGATGATTTGAATGTGAATATTGAAGAGCAACTTCGTTCAGCGATATCGGATAAAGATCCAATTGTTGTATCTGCTGCACTGCAGTTTTTTCACCCCTTGATTAAGGTAAGACTATTAACTACAGTGGAACCCCAATAATACGGTCACCAACGGGACGAAATAATATGCCCGTATTTACCATTAACGGGGTGGCCGTATTAACGGGGTAACTTTATTATAAAATGTATTATTAGTGTTTAATTTGCTGGGACAAAAAAAAGTGACCGTATTATCGAGGTGACCGTATTAACGGGGTGGCCACAAGGCGGGGTTCCACTGCATGTCTTTACTTAATGGATTAACAACACTATCTGTAAATTCCTCTTGTTGTCAATGCTATTGGTATTACTCTGCAGGCGAATCCGTCAAAATATCGTGGTTATCTCAAAACGTTTCTTCAAGTTTTGAAGCAAATCGTGGAGGGAAAACTCCCTGAATTTGCATTCCGTAAAGTTGAAGCCCCTTGGATTCAGATTAAGTTATTGAATATCCTAGCTCTACTTGGACAACAGAACAAAAGGTGTTTCTTTGACTGAAAACTGCTTACGTAGATTGAAAGCGTGTAGCCAGAGTGATTCTTCTGCCATATTCTGGTTATTTGAGGGATTAGAATATTGGACAATATGAAGGTGAAGATTTCATCTAAAATTTTCTGGTTTTTAGCTGTAGTGAAATTATGAGTCAGACTTTGCTAAGCATGATGAAATCTTTGCCAACGGATTCGACCATTGGCTGTGGTACGTAAGTTTTTCTTCTCATTCATGATAGTTCTCCCGCTGTAATTCTTTCTCGTAGTAAATGAACTGTTTGTTTTTTCAGCGGTTTTGTTTGAGTGCATTCGGACAGTGACCGCAATCTATCCTTTGAAGCCATTGTTGGATGTTGCTGCTAGGAAGACGACGCTGTTTTTAACGTCGAACTCCAGCAATTTGAAGTGTTTAGGTTAAGGATAGCAAGGATCCTTTTTTCTCACGTTTGCTATACCAGGGCTTGTCTTCAGAAAGCCTTGCAGGGGAACGAGTGGTGGTCAAAGTCAAAAGTTTATGCCCTCAAAACAGCAAATCAAACTTATTCTCACTGGATTACACGTTTTTTATGACATATGAGAGTACTGCACGTATAATAGGGACCTTAAGATTCTACGACCCGAGCTCAACGACGCGACCGTGAATTTTGAGTTTACTTTATGCTGAAAATATTGTTTACAAACTGAAATACAACATTACTGATACTATATAGTAACGTTGAAGCATTATTATGTCTCTGGAAGCTGCCTCTGCTGTGCTTGGAGAAGTTTATGTACCGCGTCCTACTTTTTGTTCTGGTAAGGGCGACGTGATTTTCGAAAAATGAAGTCATAAACAAGGTGAACTTTGTACACGGACATATCACAAGCTTTTTATTATGAATTTCAGGAAACGTTTTCCCACGGTATATTCGAGATGTAGACTGGTATAGCAACACAAATGTGTTTTTCAGCGTTTTTGAGTTTGTATTTAAAATGAGAAGTGCTCATTTTAACGTTCGTGTTGTTGAGCTCGCGTCGTAGAATCTTAAGTTCCCTAATGAAAGAACTCAACATCATTTTCACATGATAACTGCCAGTTGACCAGTATCTACTATCATACGGCACTGGCTTTAAAAGTGACGTATTTTTCGCGCAGGTATCACTGCCATGACATCATTGGTGGAAATAAATACGGACTACGCTGGGGATAAAAGACTTCAACAAGTTATTATAAATTGTCTTGATGAAGATGACAAAACGATTGCGAAAAAGGTCGAGGAACTCTCCGCATTATCCACCACCATTGCAACTTATATATGCGCATATAACAGTTTTGTTTTATAATTTCTAGATATTAGAACTGCTTTACAAGATCACTAACAATGAAAATATTTGCGTGATATGTGAGAGATTATTAGAGCACATCAGGTCTAGCACTGAAGAATCGATAAGAAACGATGTCGCGAGAAACTTGGCGCAGCTTGTGAATCGGTATCCTTAACTGTTATATTCCTATTCAATGTATAATGTATATTAAAACAACGTTAGTCTGTGGATTTACCACTTGATTACATCAAGATATGCTCCGAATGTCACGTGGTATGTGAATACGATCAATGACGTCATTCAGGCTGCTGACAATTTCGTTCAGTCTGACGTCATGCGTAATCTTGTTCAAGTTATTGCTGCAGGTTAGTTTAGTTGTGGATTCATAGAAACTAATGTTGCTTATGAATTCGGTGTGATAGAAGAATCCAGTATGAATCTAGGGCTATCTTTTCACAAAGTTTTAAATCTTATTTTAGCTGAAATAGAAGATCAAAGAATGATAGCTTTTCAATATTATAAGCTACTAAGAAAAACATCTTTACATGACAGTCTAGTTCAGATTGCCTGTTGGGTGAGAAATTCCATGTGTTACACTTGTACTCCTATTATCCTAATCAATCCCAGTTTGTCTCATGAAGATACACAGTATCCTTGCTTATTTTCTACCTCTTGATTGCCGTTTCATGATAAATTGAACAGTGCCACTGAACCTCTGCATACAACATATGTTCTCCTAAATTGAGTAGCGATACTTCTTTCCATTCGACGTCTGAGTGATGGTTTCTTTAGGTGATTGGAGAATACGGTCATTTGATTCAGGATAAAAATGCTCTGGATATACTGTCTTCACAATTGACATCTCTCTTGGACCGAAAATTTGAAGGTATCCACCTTTCAACGTTAGGCCTGTTTTCCACTAGGCGGAATATTTCGAGCGAAAAATAAATCTAGCAAACGCGATTGGCTAGCAAAATAATTCCCCGCGAAAAAGTCGAAAGCAAGCCAGTCGTGTCACTAGATTTATTTTTCGCTCGAACAAATTCGCGTAGTGGAAAACTGCCTTTACGAAATACCCTTCATTCTGTCATTATTCACTCACCAACAGACATACAACATGCGTTCCTTGTTCGTTCCTTGTTCGTCCCGCGTGTTACTACAGGAGACAAAATGTGCTGGGTTTGTAAACAGAAATGCGTATCCGGCTACGAAATGTTCTTGTTTCTGTTTAGACAACACGACATACGGTTGGATAATGACTGCACTAGGGAAACTGATTCGAGATATGGGCGTTTATACTCCTGATGCAAAGAGAGTCATGGATCAGTACAGAACTGGGGCTACAGCCGAGCTACGTCAGGTTAATAGAAAGACCTGGATACGATTTGACTCTTTTATTTTTCCAAGTTTCCTGATCGGATTTTTTTTCTTGGCAGAGATGTCATGAGATTGATGTTTTGGCTTCAGATATGCCTTTGATGCAAAGTGTTTTCTCGTCAGCTTCTGTTCAAGATGATACGAAGGTAGGAAAGAGGTTCTACAACCGCGTGTATGACTGAAGCTAAACTCTGGTTTCTATACTGACAGAGTCAGGATCTTTCACGAAATACATTAATCTAAAAGTACTGTATTGGTAAGGTGAATATTAGTGGATATAATATGGACGATTCAACCTATGAATCTCATTTGGAATAAAATACAGCATTGAAGTCGTCACGAATAATCGTCACTTAACAGTTTTTTGATCACATAAAAGATCAGGCTTAGCATACATAATTCAGTACCTATGGTTCACCATTTTACTTGTTGCCAATCTAGGTATATGCTAGACTTAATGGTTTTAATCGGGGTAACGACGAAATTATCTTTTCCTAATAAGGTTTGTTCATCTTTGTCCTTTCTCGATAATTACGTTGCGAGATCGTTAACTGCTGGGGCCAAACCTTATCAAGCTCAGTTCAATAGCTCTTCTCAAGAAACATTTGAATCCAAAAAAGGTAATTCTAACACAGAATCGCTTGTTCAGTTGTAGCTACAATTTCATGGCTAATCGTTGCCGAGTTTTTGCAAGCATGTTCTTAGCTACAAATCGCTGATATCGCTGTAAAACCCTCATCGCAGGCAAACATTTTTAAAAATCTTTCTTCGATCTTTAGCATCGCATGAACTCCGTTTCACTCCCTACGAAGATCCGCTCGGCCAACTAGCTGTGTCACTCAAAACGGAGATATCGAAAAAACAGCCTCAGTCCCCTGAGGAGACTCCTAGCAGCGCGTCACTTGTTGAGGAAACAGAAAGGCCTGTGAAGCAGCCGGTATCACGACCTACTTGGGGTCCGTCTGGATATTCGGGGAACAGGATAAGAAAGAGCTCAGAGACATCAGACAGAGCGGCTCCGCAGTCCAGTTCCGCTAGTCCAGATAGAGGTCAGCAGCCCAAGCGTTCATCTGACGAAGGACGTGCTAATCGACGAAGTGAAAAAAGTGTAAAGGTAAAGCGCAGAGATATAGTTTATACCAATTATTCTCTCTTGGATATCTAAGGAAATTTTTCAAAACTCTAGTCATGTCCCGAATCTTCTTAAATTTTTTCCAGACATTGAGGGTGGATGTACTAGCCTCAAAAAAGTTCTTTTCCAATCATATAAACATGTTCTAAAAGTTTTCAAAATTTCGCGATGTAGCTTTTATGCGCTTTTAAAACTCCTACATTTATTTTTTTCATTAAATCGGTTTTTCCTACTTTCGATTTTTTTTAGACTAAATTTTTTATTTTCAATCTCTATCGACCGTTAACTTTCTATTAATACCAAATGAAGGTAGAAGTAAGCCAATTCCCTGTGAAAAAATTACAAGCTTGTAGGTTATTTGAGAAGTTGAAATATTTTCCCATCGGTTTTTCACCAATTTTTTCAGAAATTTTAATTGTGCCCCAATTCGTCCGAAATTTCGCCCAGACATTCAAAATCGTTACAATTGCCGAAAAAAGTCATTTTCAGACCATAAAAAGTTATTTTAAATATTTGAAAGATTTTACGATTTGCTAACGTTGAACTGAAGAATCCTAATAGTCCCCCAACGTCCTTTTTCTTTAACATTTTCTAAATTTTTAATTCTATTATTTTAAATTTTATAGTCTTCATTTCTCTCTACGTTAGCTTTTTTATTAATACCAAATTAAAGATGTTGTAAGGTGATTTAGTATGAAAACTTGCACACTGAAGTGTATCTACGAACCTAAGAATTTTTACCCTTCGCTTTTTAACGAATTTTTCAAAATAGTTTGTACGTGCCTTAAATCGTTCCAAATTTCGCCCAGAATTTGCCCAAAAAAGTGATTGTCAGATCATAAAAACATATTTTCAAATTTGCTGCTATTTTAGTATAAACTTCATTATTCCTTAGCTATTTTTTTCCACATAGTGGCTTCATAATTTTCATTTCAGGGCACAAAGAAAAGTAAAGACTCGTCTCCGATCAGTGCGGATCAATCTGCTAAACTTTCCTTGTTTGCTGGTATTAAATCAAAGACGGAAGTTGAAACTTATAAGAAAGTAAGAACAGCTAGCCAGAACGACCATGAGAGCGCTTCACATTCAGGAGGACTAGTTCAAGGCACTCGTAGAGTTCCACAGACGTTGGTTAAGAATGAGTTGGGTGAAGGAGAAACTGTATTGTGCAGTGATGAAAGTGAAGTTCTGAAGCTTCGTGAGTTGAACTTGGATGGAGGTGAAAGTAAAACCAAGTCTATGAATGAATCAGATGTACTTCTTCTTGGTGATATTGGAGATCCTACTCAAGAATCTCTGCATTCGAAAGTGGAAGATGAGGAGTCACTGACAAGCCCGACAGATAGTTCTGAACAGTTTTACCAAGCAGAAGTTGAGAAGGAAGATTTATTAAAAGACAGGTGTTTGTCCCATGATAATGCCTCTGACTTACTTCTCGGGCCAATCGAGGTGGATGAAAGTAGAGGAACTCTTCAACCACTCATTGTGGAAAAGAATAATGAAACACAACAAAAAAAGGCAACTGCAATTGATTCTATTCTGGATACTGAAGATGATGCGAGTAGTAATATGGCGGGCCCTTCAAAAGCAATAGACAGCATCGTACTTAGACAGGACGATGGTACTATGGAACTATGTACTGATAGTAACGTACGTTTGGTATGGTGTACTGTTCATAGAAATTCAGAACTTATACTGTTGATGAAATTAACCAATCACAATCAAGGACGTGTAGCAATCGATAGAATAACGTTGAAATTTGAAGCTCCTTCGAATCTAATCGTGGATCCATCGCAGACTGAAGTCGAGGTGGAAAAGCTAGGATTCCTAGAAACTGTGAGTAGCTACGTAGATGGAGTTCCACTCGTGATGAGTAAAATCATCTTGTGTTAGACAAAGTAAAATAGTAAAGTGAAGATGTTTGCAAACCTATGACTAGTTTTATCTTTTCTTTGGTAGGTAAGCAAGGAGATTTCGATGAAGTACCAATATCCTGCAACTCGCATGTTCTTCAAAGGAATGTTAAAGTACTCAGTATCACAAAATTCCAAAGTCTTATACTTTGAACAAGAACTCCCTGCCAGGAGTCTGTTTCAACCTCTACTGCTCTCGACTGAAGAGTTTGGTACAAAGTGGACCTCCACAAGTTGCGACTTGCGTAAACATATCACTATGACATCACAAAGGTCATGTGACAAGGTAGTCAAGATCATATCACAGTATATTCATTTTCAAGCAATTGATATTAAAGGTGAGTGTTAGCTTTGGTAATACTGTTTTGCCCTGTAAAGTCTCACCCTGATTGGAAAATCATTTGGCTGCACTGGGCTTTGCCCATCAGTGGGTTAACAAGGGAAATGTTTGCTTGATGAAATATGTGCTAATATTGAATGTTTCTTCCTGATAGGTTCAGAAGGTATTTTAGCAGCAACAGTAATGGGTAATGGAGCATGTCTTGTGCATCTCAATATTTCTAAAATGAACATTGAAATCTGGGCGAAATCATCCAGTAAGAAACTCTCTGAAGTGATTATGACTGAATGCTTATCTGCCTTTGACAAACTTAATACTACTGAATAGAGTCTTCATAATGCAGTTTACTTTTTTCTTACCCACTTCATGGTCATTTACCATAGTTTTAGACTCTACAATATTGTGGGGTTATGGTAAGTGTACTCAATATCAATCGTCTTGCTAATATATCTTAATCTTGAATTGAACGCAACAATTTGCATAGTATCTTCAACAATAAATTTCAAACTGTAGAATATTCTTGTACTTTTCAGGCTTCACTTTGCGTGGTAAATTTTAAGGCATTATTTTACAGATTACTGTAGCACAATGTACCCAAATGTCTTGGTCAGCAAAAATGCATGAATATTTCTAAGACATTTGCCTTCTTGCAATTCATTTACAGACGACGTTGTTGCTTACGTAGATTCACCTGTTCATATTCCCATACCAGAAATCTAGATAATTTCTAGAACCAGATGTCGTCAGGATCTGTCAATTTTTTACCAAACAGCTCTTCTTCAAGTTCGCAAAGCTGTCGAAGGAATGATCGGTTTGGTTTCACTGCTTGTCGTTTAGATTTCATGAAGTCATAGGCTTCCTTCAAACTCCAATGACGAGACTCCATCAAATAGCAAAGGGACATGGTTGAACTTCGGCTCATTCCTAGATTACAATGAACCAGCACACAACCATCATTATCAAACACGTTCTTGATAAAATCACAGCACTTTCGAAAATATGTTTTCAAACATGACGAATTCAAATCCTCGATGTGAATATTGAGATAAGTGATCTCTTCTGGAAATGCGTTTGGATGCTCAGTACAAACATTAACAATATGTGTTATTTTTAGGTTCTTAATGACAGTCTTGTTCGTTGCCTGCTCACCACGGCCTTGGTAGAGTTTTTGCTCGACAATCTCCGAAGGATAAGTCTGTAGGTATTTCTTCCGTTCATTTTCATCAGTGATACGGATGCTGGAACAAAGAAAGGGATACTGCTCGTTGAATGCCTGGTAGCCACCTTTTAATAGACTAGGCTGAATACCAAACTCCTGCAGTTCACGGTAAAGCTTTAGTTCGCGACAAGAAGGATCATTAACATCGCATGATCCTTCGCCACAAACAACAACCATAGTAAAATCTCGTAGACTGGTCCGACCACCAACATAGCCGTAGTTAAAATGGAGCACCAGCTCAGTGTATATTATGTTACTTGGCTGAGCTGTCACAATATGTGAGCTGTCGTATTGGCTACGATCTCGAGTGTCTAATATCAGAATGTAAAATGGGTCCATTATATAGGAATCAACTGTGCCATCGTTAAGACAATTGTACAACTCGTGGACCGTCATTAAGTCAAGCTCTTCGCCAGTTCTTAACGAGATCACTGTGGATGTACTTAGGTGTTCTCGTCGATGTAGGGATACTGCTGATACACCATCAGTGAAATTCTGATTATCATCCTCAATGTTTTCTATATAAACCTGACTGTTGTCTGAGAGAGGTTTCGATTGCTTCTCAAGGATGGCCGGAATCATAGAATTTCTAGTATAGTGACAAAGTCGATCACCAACAACAGAGTTGCCTGCTTGATTAGTTGTAGTTGTAGAGACATCTTCTGTAGTAGAACTGAATATATTCTCATTGCTGTGCGAGTGACGGCTATTTCGACGAAGTGTACAAGAAACACTCTTTTCATTCAATCTTTCGCTAGATAAGTACTTCTTGTGATTACTTAAAATGTTGGAAACATTGTTTGCTTTCCCATTGTCTACATTCCTATGTAGTTGCGAAGCTATATCGCCTGTACTTCGGTTCATACGACCATGAATACGTCTTCTGCTTGAGTAAGAACTGCCCATATTGATATTATAACAAATACAAATCCTGGTTGATGCTAGATTTTCTTGAACTATTTGCACCGTTCTTCACCTGGCTAAGTTTTGACTATTTTTGAAATTGAAACAGTCTACTTAAAACTGTATTTTCCCCAGACAAATTGTCTTGTCAAGAAGAAAACCACCAGACCGTAGCTTTTCTTTCGTGTTCCGGTTGCTGCCAATTTGGGATTAGATTACTATCAATTTTCCCGGTAATCTAGGGTGTTTTATTTGGAGTTTATCCCAGTATAATTGGATTAATGGCGGATTAGCTTGTTCACCAAACAAGTCTATTGTATTCTAATATTTTGTTAGTTTGGAGAAACAGTTTAAAGTTTGACTAAAACTAGCAAAAAGTTTTTGAAAACCCTGAGAACTTTTGTTTGTTTACAAGTTGCAAGTTTCATGCAAATTGCAACTTAGATGTAACAAATTAGGCAGAACATTCCACAGAGCATGCGCAGAAGAAAATGATTTTTAAGGTGATATTCTTTTTTACATCAAGTAATGAGGCCCCAATGTCGTGCAGCGCATGCTCAGTTTATGTTTACAACATGAAGGTTGAAATTGCGGATATGTGAAAAAAAAGCTTGAAAAAAGTTTACTTTTCAGTGTATAGAAACTGCCAGAATAATCCCACGGTGATGTCCTTTAGTATAAATCAACTAGAGCAGTGAAAAGAGTGGAGAAAAAGCGATCTTGATTTAAAAAGATGGTCTGAAATTTTTAGGAGCATGGGCAACATCTCTGACACGGCAAAACGAAAACTTGAAGACACTACAGAAGACGATCAACTGCCCGAAAGTGTGATTGAGGTGCCGAAGAAGTAAGAGTTTGGTATTATCTTTGAGTGAGACATGAGTTTCCGTCAAAATCGTTTGTGAAACAGTACATGAAATGGACTCATATTTAGATATTTGGTCTGATCACTCTGATGTCATTACTAAAAGCATGCCTACGAACACCTGATAAAACAAACAAAAAAACAGTGTATCACGGTTACGATTTTTAGAAGTGTGCGCCAGGTTAGGATTTTTGCAAGTGTGCACCAGGCTAGGTCACCAGACTTCAGAGTATGGCAAGTGCACACTTGAGATATTTTTTGTCCAATGACTTTGCACACTTGAATAATTATTAACGAGGAAAATATCGAAATCTAACAGGTCTATGCAAGTTGAAATAGAGTGTTTTAGTTTATGTAGAAAAGTCAGAAAAGTTGTACGTAAACATGACCGCCCACGCATGCTCCCCTGGAAAATTTTGAAAATTTGAGTCTCTGAAATGGCATTTCCAGCATTTTGAGAGTACATTTTGGGAGCAGTTTTACAATGTCAAGACAGGTTTTTACCATGTGATACACACAAAAATGCCGTATTGTGTAAGACAAAATATTACATGATTCATCAGAAAAAAGAGTCATAATAGAAAAAAATTCACATAATCGCCCACTTTAAGATTTTTCATGTCACTACGCATATTAAATGTAAGAAAACCTGCGGCGGTTTATGTCTCCTTTGCATACTAGTTACTCCAAAAAAAATTTAAGCACGGTGCATTTCACACATTTTTCATTCTCACAATTGTGATCTTAAAATGCTAACTTTACTGTGAAAGTTATAACCACATAGCTGCGCATGTGTGAGAAACGTTTCATCATGTGTGTGAGCGTGAGAAATGATGCTGATGCGTGTGTCACACGCATAATGCGTGAGACTTGGTAGGTCTGGCATGCAAATTGCAAAATAAAATTGACCATACCGAAAAAGATGGCGGATGTACATTTTACCAGAATGCTTGCGGTCAGAGATCGTTTAAAGAGGCGAATTGACGTCTTATAAAAGTCAGACATTGAGCAGGAGATTATTTTCTTCGTTGTTTTGAAATTTCACATCATTAGGTGTTTTCTTGACATATCTTTTTAGCGATTTATGTTTGATGTATGCAATGCGTTCTGGTAAAATGTACAAATGTCTTTTTGTGGGTAGCCGCGCGCATGCACGAGTGCAGAATCGGACAAACCTGCAAGCATAACTACACAAGAAGGCAGAAGGTTCAAGAAAGCAGAACTGCTAGTCAAGACTCAATTACAGAAAAAAATATTGTATTGTAATTTAATTTATAAGTAGGCAATAGACTCGATCCAATCATCCAAGTGCACCCACTTGGGTTGCAGTTGCACACTTGCACAACCTGAGATTTTGTCTTGCACGCTCGAGATCTCGTCGAAAACTGCCATACTCCGCTAGGATTTTTACAAGTGTGCACCAGGTTAGGATTTTCAGAACTGTGCACCAGACTAGGAATTTTACAAGTGTGCCAGGTTGGTATTTCTATTAAATATTACACCAACATTACATGTAAGTTCTGATTTATACAGCAATATTTTACAATTATATTGCTCCAGTTTCGCTTGACTTCTCCATACTGCAATTAAGATTGAAATGTGCTCTGTATGAAATGAAAAATAGTGAGAAGTTTGAGAAGTTTCTTCTAAGCTCCTGATAACTCGAACACTGGATAACTCGAACCTTTATCAATTTTCCTTGGAGGTTGAAGTTATCAAAAGTCAACTGTATTAAGTTCTTTGTAGTGGTAATATTGCCAATCAGACGTAAGAAGTGTATCTGTTTCTTTTTGCTGGGTTTTTTGTAAAAAGTTTGAGAATAATTGTGATAGTTTGGTTTTATTGTAAAAAAACAGTCTGTTATATTAAAGCATTTATATTTCTATCTTGTTACTGTTTAGGAAGAGGCAACGAACGACTTCAGATTATATTTATCACACACTTTTCGTAAACGGACAAGATAGCGATGTCACAATTGTTGCACTTGGTAATACTTGTCAAACTTTCACTCATAGGTTATCTTAGTGATGAGGTATCTTTCATTGTTTTAAATTGTTTCATTTATTCACTGTTATAGATATTGAATGGAAACTGCATAGGTTGTACCTTTGCCAGTCCAATTATTTCAAGAGTATGTTTACAGGAACATGGAAAGAATCGCAGCAAAGTCTGATAAGGCTGGAAATACCAGATGAGAATATTGATGAAGAAGGTAATACATGCGCAGTTTGTACACTGTAGTGAGATAAATTTACAGTTAGCTTATTTGTTTTGCAGCGTTGCACATAGCTTTTGGTTCCTTTTATTGCGATGAAGTTGAAATATCATCGAGCAATGTTGTCTCTTTGATGGCCGTCGCTTGTATGCTTCAGTTAGTAAGTTTCCATATTCCTTTACCTTGCAGCTGTCCAGACTGTTTTTACTCCTCTTGATGTGGCATATCGTTCATGATTTGTGAAGTCACTGTGTTTCACTCTGTTTTGCAAGCTTTGCATTTTCACCATGTCGCACGTTTGATTGAGCACATTTTGTATTTCACCATGTCGCATATCAGATTTCGATTTTCAATATGTCTCCCATCACATTTAGATTTTCACTATTTCACGCATCAGATTTAGATTTTCACCGTGTCGCGCATAAGCTTTAGATTTCAAAAATGTCCCGAAGACATATTGGATTATAAAAATGTCGCGCAGAAATATTGGTATATAAAAATGTTGCGCAGAAACATTGGTATATAAAAATGTCGCACGAAACATTGGTATATAAAAATGTCGTGCAGAAAGATTCCTATATAAAATGTGGCGTAGAAACTTTGGATTCTAAAAATGTCGTGCAGAAACTTTGGATTATAAAAATGTCGTGCAGAAGCTTTGGTATATAAAAATGTGGCGCAGAAACATTGGTATAAAAAAATGTGGCGCACTAAGATTGCTATATATTATGTGCCGTAGAAACATTGGTATATAAAAATGTGGCGCAGTAAGATTGGTATATAAAATGTGGCGCAGAAACATTGGTATATAAAAATGTGGCGCAGAAACATTGGTATATAAAAATGTTTCGCAGAAACATTGGATTATAAAAATGTGGCGTAGAAACATTGGTATATAAAAATGTGGTGCAGTGAGATTGGTATATAAATAGTGGCGTACAACCTTTGGATTCTAAAAATATCGCGCAGAAACTTTAGATTATAAAAATGTCGCCCTTAATCTTTGGATTATAAAAATATTGCACAGAAACATTAGTATGTAAAAATGTCGCCCAGAAACATTGGATTATAAAAATGTTGCGCAGAAACATGGGATTATAAAAATGTCGCACAGAAACATTGTATTACAAAAATGTCGAGCTGAAACATTGGATTATACAAATGTCGCGTAAAAACATTGGATTATAAAAATGTCTCGCAGAAACATGTGATTATACAAATGTCGCGCAGAAACATTGGATTATAAAAATGTCTCGCTGAAACTTTGGATTATAAAAATATTGCACAGAAACATTGTGTTATAAAAATGTCGAGCTGAAACATTGGATTATAGAAATGTCGCGTAGAAACATTGGATTATAAAAATGTTGTGCAAAAACGTGATTATATAAATGTCGCGCAGAAACAGTGGATTATAAAAATGTCGCGCAGATATTTTAGATTATGAAATTTTCGCGCGGAGACTTTGGATTATGAAAATGTCGCGCAGAAACTTTGGATTAGAAAAATGTCATGCAGAAACATTGGTATATAAAAATGTCGCGCAGAAACATTGGTATATAAAAATGTCGCGCGGAAACATTGGATTATAAAAATGTCGCGCAGAATCATTGGATTATTAAAATGTCGCGCTGAAATGTTGGATTATAAAAATGTGCCGCAGAAAGTTTGGATTATAAAAATATCGCGCAGAAACTTTGGATTATAAAAATGTCGCGCAGAAACTTTGGATTATAAAAGTGTCATGCAGAAACTTTGGTATATAAAAATTTGGCGCAGAAACATTGGTATATAGAAATGTGGCGCAGTAAGATTGGTATATAAAATGTGGCACAGAAACATTGGTATATAAAGATGTCGCGCAGAAACGTTGATATATAAAAGTGTTCGCAGAAACATTTGTATATGAAAGTGTGGCACAGTAAGATTGGTATATAAAGTGTCGCACTGAAACTTTGGATTATTAAAATGTGGCGCAGAAACTTTGGAATATAAAAATGTCACGCAGAAACATTGTATTGTAAAGATGTCGCGCAGAAACTTTGGGTTGTAAAAATGTCGCGCTGAAGCTTTGGATTCTAAAAATGTAGCACAGAAACTTTGGATTTAAAAAATGTTGCGAAGAAACTTTGGTTTCTAAAAATGTCGTGCAGAAACTTTAGATTGTAAAAATGTCGCTCAGAAACTTTGGATTCTAAAAATGTCGCGCAGAAATTTTCGATTCTAAAAGTGTTGCGCATAAGTTTTGGATTTTCAGTATGTTGCGTATCAGATTTGGATTTTTGCCATTTTGTGCATCAGTTTTGCTTTTTCACCATGTTGAGCAGAAGCTTTGGATTTTTAATATGTTGTGCGTTATATGTGGATTTTCATTAGGTCGCTTTTCATATTTAGATTTTCAACAAGTGGTTCATAAGCTTTGGATTTTCAATATGGCGTGCGTCAGATTAGGACTTTCAGTAATGTGCGCATCAGCTTTGTATTTTAACCTGGTCGCTCATATATGCTTTGGATTTTCACCATGTCGCGCATAAGCTTTGGATTTTCAATATGTAGTGCATTAGATTTGGATTTTGATTATGTTGTGCATCAGATTTTAATTTTCACTACGTGGCGTGAAAGCATTTTTTTTTCGCCATGTTGCGCATCAGATTTGGATTTTCACCATGTCCCACATAAGCTTTGGATTTTCAGGAATTTGCATAAGTTTTTTTTTACCATGTTTAGGATTTTAGGATGTTTACTTGTTTATGCAAACTTTGGATTATTATCATGTTTCTTTAGGGGCTGCCCATATTTTAACAAATGCAAATCCTTTTTGATGGTAGTTTTTTTTAACTGATCCTATTGTTTTTCACCGGCTAAGTTTTCACAATTCTTGAAATTGAAACAGTGCCCTTAAAACTGTATTTTGCGCAACAAAATTGTTTTGTCAAGAAGAAAAGCACCAGACCATAGCTTTGCTTTGTGTTCTGGTTTCTGCCAATTTTTGATTTGATTACTATCACTTTTCTTTGTAATCTAGGGCATTTTATTTGGCATTTATGCCAATATAATTGGATTAAAGGTGCATTAGCTTATTCTCGAATTAAATCTGCTGTATTTTAATGTTTTGTTAGTTTGGAGAATTACTCTAAAGTTTGACTAAATTGTGCATAATGTTGATTTCTTAAGGATGGTTTGCTGGCCAATTGTGCTGAGATGATGATTGAGAACCTTGATAGTGAGACTGTGTGTCGTTACTATGGTGCTGCATTGCAATATGGACAACAATCTGTGGAAACTAAATGTCTTGAGTGGCTAGAAAGAAGACTGACGTCTAGTGCTACTGTTGAACTTCTCAAAAATATAAGGTAGTTATTGTTCAAATGTTTCCGTGATTGTGGGCGAAACTCATGCTTTTTGGCAGCGGAATATAAGAAATTTGACACTAATGAGATGCCTTGCCATCTAGTGTGTATTGGCAAGAGAACTTATCTGGTATCATTGTGTGGGCAGAGTCATAATGTATTTTATTTTATGTATCATTTTCTGGTGTGTAGTCAACTCACTCAAATTTAAAATTCTTTTTCCTAGTATTGAACTCATGGAGAAAGTGATCAAGTCACCCAATCTGTTTGTTATGCAGATCGAAGTGGACACTTATAACCTCGCTAAAATGTGGATGTTCCTAAAGCTGGATACTTCATGGCAGGGAAGTAAAAAAGACTTGCTCTCTGATTCGAACACATATTTCCAGGCACGGGCAGGAGATAGGGCGTTTCTCGATACTGATGACGGATCAAAGTATACCTGCGTGTTTCAGGCAGTCAGGCTACATCATGTGATATGTGATGTGAAAGCTGTTAAACAATTGGATCAAGATAAAATCATACCGAATGGTAAGTTCAATTGTTTAATCTTGTTATTACTTAACGTATTTGAAAGGGGTACACAATATTAGAGAAGAGTGCATGTATTAGAGAGAGTTGTCTGAATTAGAGAGACAAGTCTGCACTAGGGAGAGGCATCTGCACTAGAGAGAGGTGTCTGCACTAGAGAGAAGTATCTGCATTGGAGAGAGGTATCTGCAATAGAGAGGGGTGTGTGTCTGCATTAGGAAGAGATGTCTACTAAGCCATAGGGCTACAAGCATGCTAGCACAATGTACATTGTAGTTAATTCATGTCTCCTGTTTATGCTAGATTGGTTATCAAGTGTGTATAAGCAACAATGGAGTCGTATGCTGCTGGCCTATCAAGGACTAGATATTGGTCCAAATGAAGACATGTCTGAAGAGAGATTTAACTCTCTGGCTTTCCGCTGTGGAAGGATCTTGGAGGGTGATATGCAGGTTAGTAGAGGAAATGTGGAGATCTAAAACAAGAGCAAAAGTTTTTCTGTTGTATGTGTATGAGTTGTCGTTTTCTGTTCTAAACTCTTTGTGATGCTACCTCCTGGCTTTTTAAAATGCGCTGTAGTATTTGCGCATGATTTGTGCATGATTTCTGCTGCAGCTTTTGAACTTACCATAATTACTCGAATAAACGCCTCACTCAGATAAACGCCGCCCCTGTTAAAATTTTAACAAACGCCGCGGCGTTTATTTGAATAATTACGGTATTGTTATATGTGTGCGCAGTGTCTATTTTTTAAGCAGTTTTTTAACATTTATGCAAGAACAAAGAACTCATCGAAATAGAACCAAAAAATTCATGCGCCCTACTTTGTAGTTTTATTGTTAACAAACTCTTCAATTTCATGCTTTTCATTTTTTAATTTTTGTTTAGTATTGCTGGCGGTGGACCGGATTTACGTATGGTGTAGATATTATTGTAACGTATAACAGTCGAAATCGATTCTTATCTTTTAAAAGAAATATGTACACTCAACCATGTTCTACTGCAATATGCATGCAACTTAGACGAGCTATAATGTGCAAGGTGCAGGTGGCTGTGTTTAATAGCGAAGGTCGAGAGACATTTTATAAATGTTCAGGTCTCTTGCATGCTAATCTTGGTCCAGATGAAGAACTTTGTACATTACATATTGGGGAAGATATAGAGTATCCACTTCATGTAAGCGCTCATATTGCCTTACTGGGCAATGAACAGTTAGAGCAAGAGCTATAGACTGCGCATATTACTTTACTTTACATGTAAGTTGAGCATGCGTGTCCATTTAAAATTGTACATGTATACAAAACTAGTTGTACTGAAAGTTCCTCCAAGGCTAGAATGCAGATGTGCTTGCTGAAAATGCGCATTTGACTCACAACTTTCTCACGAGTGTAAGTATCGTTTTAATTGTGTAGTTTTTCAAATTGAGTGAAACATAACATTACACCTATTTTCTTCGCAGTATTTGTATGAATTTTTGGATGCTACAATCACCCAACAAACTTCTCCAGAAGAGGTACTGATTATGCTCTTTCAAAGTGTTTCTAAGCAGCAATCTTGTATAGTAATGTTGTTCTGTACTTGAAATGAGCGATCTCATAAAGCTTGTCTGTCATTAACTCTTCTGTGCATTTCATAGTTTGGATGAAATGGCGACTAGACAGACTGAGCAATTAAAGGAAGTTAACAAAACAGGTACATGGTGGAATTGTGATGGAGGTACGATGGTAATCCATTGACTAGCAATCCACAGGCCCTGCTTGACTATATTTCCTTCACTCGCCCGGCTAAGACTTTTGTTCAGGGCTTCCACTTTCAAATTTAGAATTTCCATCTGGAAGAGTAGAAATTTCTATGAATTTAATAAAAATTCCACA
>JAODVM010393939.1:0-10609 GCA_025400095.1 Phenganax marumi
CCACTCCTTTCACCCACTGGGTAATATATTATTTAATACAGATGGGACGGGGACAGGCTATGTGAGAAGGATCGTCGACAGGCTATGTGAGAAGGATCGTCGTGCTTTGTGAAGTATTATACAACGGCTGTCGCCCTGAGGGGATTGTACGACCACTGTCCCCGCCACACGGCCATAGGCCCAGTTCTGCCACAGAGCTGGCCCAGGTCAACTTCACCACTGCGTACTTAGACACCAAAATTGTGGCCAATGTGGCTCACTAAGTTTGGGATAGTCTGCGTCAATTTCGCCACTGTGTGGTACACTACAAATAATGGCCTGCGTGGCCCTCTTCCGCTTCCACAGGCCCAGTTCCATCAGTTCACCGCCGCCACTGGGCACTGGGTGTCAAAAAAGGTGGCCCTGTGGCTCACTAAGTTGGGGATGGTGTGGGTCAACTTCGCCACTGTGTGGTATACTAGAAATAATGGCCTGCGTGGCCCTCTTCCGCTTCCACAGGCCCAGTTCCATCAGTTCGTCGCCACTGGGCACTGGGCGTCAAAAAAGGTGGCCCTGTGGCTCACTAAGTTTGGAGGGTGTGGAGCAATTTCGCCACTGTGTGGTACACTAGAAATAATGGCCTGCATGGCCCTCTTCCGCTTCCACAGGCCCAGTTCCATCAGTTCACCGTCGCTACTGGGCACTTGGGGTCCAAAAAGGTGGCCCTGTGGCCACTAAGTTTGGAATGGTCTGGGTCAATTTCGCCGCTGTGTGGTGCACTACAAATAATGGCCTGCATGGCCCTCTTCCGCTTCCACAGGCCCAGTTCCACCAGTTCACCTTCGCCACTGGGCACTGGGTGTCCAAACAGGTGGCCCTGCGGCTCTAAGTTTGGGATGGTGTGGGTCAATTTCGCCACTGTGTGGTATACTAGGAATAATGGCCTGCATGGCCCTGTTCCGCTTCCACAGGCCCAGTTCCACCAGTTCACCTTCGCCACTGGGCACTGGGTGTCAAAAAACGTGGCCCACTAAGGGGGTCAATTTCGCCAGTGCGCTGGATGACAAATAATTGCCTGTGTGACCACAGGCCCAGTTCAGCACAGCTGGTTCAAAGCAACTTCGCCACCGTGTGCTGGACGCAAAAAATTTGCACGTGTGTCCCTTGCGGCGGCTCAGATCGAAAAATGGGGATGGTTCAGCTCAATTTCGCCAGTGCGTTGGATGACAATGGCTTCTGTGGATCACAGGTGGCTTCATTCATAGCCAAAAAGGGTCCGAAGCAGCTGGCTCAAAGAAGTTCTACGCACATTCTTGCGCGGAGCTTGCGCGAGGCAGGCGTTCGATTATCCACTATCAATCAAAAACGTCGCGCTACTAAATTCTGTTATGTGGGCTTTAGAACGACTCCCAAAAATCAAAACTCACCACACAGCTTGCTCCAAATGAAAAAATCGTCCAAACGCACAGGTCCATCAAGGTCCTAAGAAGCTCTTGGCCCAGCCTGCAGTTCCTCGCCCCCATGGGGCCAAAGTGTTGGATCCTGGCCGCACAAAAACGACAAACTTCACATCGCCACAGGCCACACACAAGGCCATTGGGGTGATTCCAAGAAGATACACATGGTCAAAGAGACCTTCTGTTTTTCACACGTGCAACAAGCTCTCCTGGTCAGCTCTGGATGATTGACTTCCTGCGCTCCTCCAATGTCTCTTGGTATGCACTATCGGCCCTACCCTGATCACGTTCAAAGGACACTGTCTGTCATCTGGAGTCTTCAAATTAGAAAGCGGGCGCATTTCCCCCATCTTGTCCAGCACGTCGCGCAAGACATTCTGCAACGCCATGGCCTGCGTTTTGGAAAAACATCCAAAGTCTAGAGTCTAGGGCTCAAAAAAGGTGAGCTCGGGAACCCACAAGCACAAAACCGCAACATTTCAGTCTCTCCTGGGTGGTCCAAACATGCGTCCCCCCATGTGGCCTTGGAAAAACCCCAGGTTAGAAACACAAGGGTCTGGAGATCAGACACGCCAAAACCTTCTGCTTCCAAAAACATGAGGCGGTGCAACATGTCGGTTCTTGCTTTGCAGTCCAAGCTTGTGTCACCCCATATGGCCTTGAAAAACGCCGAGAGCCCAAGGTCTGGCCACTGGCACAGCTGTCACTTCCCTAAAAAGGACAGCAGCTTGAGGTCACACACACAAAGCTTCTCGTTGCATTTCACAACGCGTGCCAACCATTGGGAAGATCATTGAACTATCAAATGAAATGCAAGACTGCAAAATGAACATATAGAACTGAATGAATTCTGAAACTGTATCACCTCAACGGATCCAAAAACCATTTTCAAAGAGCAAGCGGAGGTACATCGGCCATGCGAACCTGGCGCCTTTCCCCTGGCAGATAGCATGTGTGGCCAGGTCTGAGTTGATCAAGCCAAACATTTGCCCGTAACCACTCACTATCCGCGAACGCTGATTGGCTGTCTACATCCATGTCCTCAGGAAACACTTTGTCCGCAGGCTTCAACCTCTCCGAATGGGTGTCTAGAATCTCTACACTCCAAAGTCGCACACAAAAACAAAGGGATTGGTTCTGCAAGTGGCCAATGTCAAGACCACCGGTACGGCGTACAAATACACTGTGTAGGAATACATCCCAGTCGAACTGTCGCCGAGGCGATGCGTGTCGTTGTTCGACTGAAGAATGGCCCGGAAATCAAGGATGTATTGGAAAGAGTTCAAGTTGTCCAAGATCCTTGGTCTCTCGGAACCACACTGTCACGGTCCGCGAATAACCATTTGTCTTTCAGAGGGGTGGGCAGACAAGAACAAAAACAGTGTGAAAAGCAAAGCTCGACATGGTCTTCCAACAGGCAGCAATGCGTCGTGATGCCCGTAAATGAAATCCTTCAAGTTCAAGGTGGTGCTGTTTTGCACCGTGACCACAAACGGCTTCTGGAAAAGCTGTTTGGCGAAACTCGTTTTAGCCGCTTGCGATGGTCCCTGCAAAGCATACATCATGTAGCGCCTACAGGACGCAGGCCGGCCAAAGGAGCAAACTAGAGCACAAGAGGACCACACGCCTGGGTTTTGGGAGTTTGATGCAAACAAGGCTCTCTTTCGCAAATTTGAACTGCTCCATGAACTGGCGCAACTTCGGAAACAGAGGGTCATCCACTTGGCGAAAAGGGAGGCGAGTGCTGGCCAAAATGTCAGCAACTCTGTCCTGGTATGATCTCCTCACATTTGCAAGGTAACAGGAAAGAAGCCACAAGAAAGACAAGAGACTTGGCAAGAGGGAAACAAAAGTAAGAAAACAGGACGTGCATGGGGCCAAGAGTCAACGCAGCTGTAGCTTCTGCTTCTTGGACAGCTTGCGCGTTCAATAGTAAAGTTCGGTAGCTCCGGCGGCACTGCAACAAATAGCTTTGGTACTGCTCGTGTGTAAATTTCCTGAGCCGAGCAAACCGAAAGCATTGTGCAGAGGAAGCATTCGTAAACCATGACCCGTGCTGTCTCATCCCAATGTCGCAAATCCGATGAATCTCTGCAGATCCAATGATCCGACGATCTCCAACCCTTGCTTCGCCCTTTCGTAAAGAGGTTTGTCTTTTCAAAGGCTGCGGTTTCTCTAAAACGCCAAACACCAAAACTCTACTTGGACAGCCCCAGGGTCTTCACACTCCACCAGGATGTCACCCACGCCGGATTCACTTCGTACGCCACAAAGGGCTCCCAATTCGTCCAATTCCAGAGTGAGCCGATTTTCTGGCAAACAACATAAAAGTGACTGCGAGCCCGAGAGACGGCGACATCTCGTCCACGGGCGTGACTGCATTGGACGTGAGGCTTCAATGACCCGAAAGCAAAGCAAGCATAGTTCCTTGGGGAGCCATGGGATGGTGAGTGAATGAATCACAACAGGGATGTGGTATACACGCTACAAGCAGCCAAATATTGTCATAAGTTAGACGCCCACAGGAGCCAGCACGGCACCACCTGTGTACAAGAATGTCAATTGCCTGTAAGGCAACTTCCAATTATTGACTGCGTGGCCCACTGACGATGTTGACATCCACATCTCAGACGAGGCACGTTCGATCGATGCGGCGCTCGAAAGTAAATTGAGCGTGCAGGTGCACCCTGCTACTCTCAGCATTGGTAGATTCTTCTATAGTCAAGCTGATGTGCTTCAATGGCTCGGCAAATCTGGATGGGAAAGTGCGAGTTGACCATTCCAGGAAGCTTCTGGCGAGCAATTGCCCAGCAACGGGCCACCACTCCGTGACCTGCAAGCCAGCGGCGAATGCGGCCAAACCGCTCCACTCCAAAGCTATCTTTTCGGCAGCAGTCTTTTGGAACGGCGAAAGCAAAGAAACTGTCAACATCTTACTAGCAGACCTAGGGGCGGGTTGACCATCCAAGAAATCTCCGTTGAAAGTGAGCTGGATGTCAGCGCAATGAACTCTCGGCCCAGTAGGTGGCTCTGCGGCTTCACGCCGGGGACGGGGAAGTGGAGGCACACCCGGTAAAAACAACCCCTGATCGCCATCTCCATTCCACATGGCAATGGCTTTCACGAGCTCCTCTTTTTCCTGAGGCGTGTCCACACACCCCGCCACCTTGTCCACAAAAGCCTGCAGGGCATCCTTCGAGGCATCTCTATTCAGTCTCTCCGGGGTTGGCAAATTCTGTCCAATTCGAGTAAAAATCTTGACAGCGTCACGCCGGGATTGTCGATGCTCTTTTGTAGTCGGCATGGCGCGCGTCGCCAGGAAGTTCTGTGTGTCTTTGGAAAAGTTGACTCTGAGCAATTACAACGCTGTCACTGTGTCGCTTGCATCCAGAACAGGCTCGTGTCTGCACTTGTGAAGGTCTTCCTGGAGCCAAGCAGACATGCAAGGGCATCTCACAGTCGTTGTTGTCAACCTGTTTGAAATATTTTTCTAATCAGAAACGACAAAGCAACCCAGCCCCCAGATGCCACATCACGCTGCTACCGAACGAAACCTGGACGCAGTGGGACGAACCCGAACCTGCTCCGCTACCAGTGTGAAAGCGCACCCGACGTCGCCGTCCGATGCGCTTCTCTACCCGCGCGACAGCGCGGTCAGCTCCAGGGCCCTGTGAACCCAAATGAGAACGTACCGTGGACAGAACTCGGCTAGACAACGTCCGCGAAACAGGGAAAACAAACACACATTATGAGGTGGGAAAAAAATCGGCCTAGAAGAGCTTGACAGGATCGACTGTATGTGTGAGTAGCTTCCGCGGTCACAAAAGAGCATCCAATAGAAACGCCAAACTCTGATATGGAAACAAACTCTTGTTCACACACGTGACTTTGGCACGCTCACCAGGCTCGCCGTGAACACACTCAAAACAAACTCTCATCATGTACGCGTACATGCTCAACCCTTGAGCGCAATTTGTGGCAGTCATCAAGCCGGCATACCATTCGGTTGCCATCAGTTGCGTTGCAAACAGTGAGACTTTATCTCTCAGAGATTACAAGACACTCACACTGCGCGATTCTCTCCTGTTCAGCGCAGACAGCAAGATGCCAGGAGCCCCTAGTAGCGTCCTTGCTCCTAGTAGCGAGGCCAGGAGCCCCTAGTAGCATCCTTGCTTCTAGTAGCGATCAAAAGAGCCCCTAGTAGCGTCCTGCTCCTGTAGTAGCGATGCCAGGAGCCCCTAGTAACGTCTTGCTCCTAGTAGCGAGGTCAGGGCCCCCCAATTGCCTTCCTTGCTCCTAGTAGCGATGCCAAGAGCCCTAGTATAGCGTCCTGGCTCCTGCGTGATTTTGCACCCTTTCCAAAATCGTTTCTGAGAAGCGCGCCAGGCTAAGGCACGACCCTGTCAAATGAGGAGCCTGTCAAACGAGGCAGTCATCCCAAGCAGGCATACTCTTCGGTTGCCATCAGTTGCGTTGCAAAAAGTGTGAATCTTGCTCTCACAGATAAACAGTCACACTGCGCTGTTCTCCCTTCAGAGCAGAACGCAAGATGCGTGACACTATACCCTTTCCAACATCATTTCTGAGAAGTGCGCCAGGCGGATCATTGGCGGCCTGGAAGGAAGGAAAGAAAGAAAGGAGGGAGGGGAGGAGTGGGAGCGCCACTGGTCAGTGGAGCTGTGGACATCAATCAAGGAAGGAGCGTAATGTGTTCAAGAAAAAGAAGTACAATCAAATGGCCAAAGATCTACAAACAAACCAAAAGGAGAGAGGTGCAAGGCGGGCCGCCTCCACTGCTTCTTCTTCTTCTTCATCTGCAACGAAATCAAAAAAAGAACAGGCGCAGGCCAAGAGTCATCTGGAAAACTGAGCTGCATGCCAGGCGCCAAGTGCACAGCTTCCCCTTCTAACCAACAGAAAATGGATGTAAACAATATACATGCTCGATTTAAGCTGCCACAAACTTGCGAGCCCTAAAGGCCCTAAAGGTCCATGACGCCACGCCTGCTTCTTCCGCCCGTGCCGGAGCAATCGCAGGAGCAGCTGGCCCCGCTTCGCCTGTCATGCTGCTCAGCAAAACATGGAAGGGAAGTGTACGGCCACACTGAAGCCTGCCACAGCATCCATACCAGCACCACCTTGCAAGCGAGTGGTTCCAGCTCGATGGTCTACCAGACGCAATCACGCAAGCCTTCCGCCCTGACCGGAGCAATCGCAGCTGCTGCAGCTGGCCCCGCTTCGCCTGTCATGCTATTCAGGAAAACATGAAAGGGTGAATTCTACGGCAAATTCATACAAGGCTGGAGCCTGCCACAGCATCCACACCAGCACCACCTTGCGAGCGAGTCGTTCCGCTGGCCAGCTCGCTGGTCCTAGGGACACACACTCACGCAAGCCTGCCCCATGGTTCTCCAGCAACTTCTCCAGGTCTTCACGCGACAGGTTCTTAGCTGCCTCGATCCCAACGTCACACAGAAGTCTCAGTCATTTCATCGTGGTTGCTTCGCAAACATCAAAGCAACTCTGCAGGAGACTCTTCAACATTGATGGGTTCAGAAAACATTGAATCCGCCTACAGCAAAGAACCTCACCTGGACCAAGTTTGCCCTGCGTTTGCGGAGCTTCTTGTCTTCCTTCGCAGCAGAACGGAGCTCCTGGCGGAGCTCTGCTCTGCGGCGCTTAAGCTCTGCCATCTCTTCGTGCAACAAAGCCTGACATTGGAGTCTTGTTTTCAACCCCAAAAGCTGGATAAAAAAAGGAGACGTGAGTTAGGGCCTCCCCAGTTGCACAACGTTTCCGACACGCATGCTTCCAATTTAATCTAAGGTCCTAATGACCTTGCCTTTGTACAACCGTGGCCTTTTGGCCGGCTGCTTCCACAACACGTATTGCATGACATCGATGTTCTTCCTTCTAGGGAAGATTGCCTTCGTCTCCTCCTCGGAAGGAGGGCCAGATGGAATTGGTGGCAAGCTGGTCCATCCAAATTCTGTCAACAGAGCTTGGCAAACTTCCGTTTGGCCATTGAGCGCTCCAACTTTCCGGAAAGCCTTACTCCATTTAACAGCCGGTAAAACTGAACACAATGCAGAGGACAGAATTTCCAGCCACTTATCAGGCTGAATCACACCATCGACACTGCGCGATTGCTGTAAGCAATATAGCTCTGACAATCTGCTTTTGAGTCGCGCGAACAGGTCAGTGTCCGCTGGTTGCAGACTGCGGGTGAGTCCGGAAGGAAGGTACACAAGCCGAATGTGACTCAGCTTTGCTTGTCTTCTGATCGAGGTGTGGAGATGTGAAGGCGCACAGTCTAGTAGCAAGACATATTCACGGCCTGGAGCTGCTTCACTCAATCGTGATCCTAACAAGGAAATGTATTTTCTCAATGTCGCATGGCACGCCCAAGCGCTTTTCTGGTTCCAAACTAAGAGGTTGCCTCGAAGCTTGTCCACTTTGGGCTTACGGCCAAGAGTGCGACCATTGCTGAGCAGAATTTGCGGCAGCAACGGCTGAACCTGTGTGTCTGCGCAAATGGTACACATCAAAGTAAAGCGAGCCCTCATCTCGGCTAAACTTGCGGCTGCAATCGCTTTAGGGGCCTGATTGGCCACTACGCGGCCGACAGTCCCAACATGTGCTGTAGGCTTCAGAGCAACTGACGTTTCATCCATATTCAGAAGCAGCAAAGGAGCACTTGAATCTGCGTGCACGTGGTTCATCCACCTCCAAAAGGCACACGCCTGTGAGGGGCCAAAAACGGTTCCTTCTGGTGGGTCCAAAAACGGGCCTTGCATTGCTATTGTAATAGAGGACCCAGAAACAACCCCCCTGAGAGGACCCAAACATGAACCCTTGGGATGGAATAAAAAAACATGGGGAGTGGACCCAGAAACAACCCCCCTGAGAGGACCCAAACATGAACCCTAAAAAACATGGGGAGTGTAGCCACTATATACACACTATTGACCCGTCACAATTCGTGGCCATCCCACCTTGGCCCGCATTTCTTCCAGCGGCATGACTGCTTGCGCGCGAGCCCGGCCCAACCGGAAACCAAAGTTCAGGCGAAAGCGGCGCAGCCACTTTCTTTGCGACCTCGTGCGACCACCTCCTTGCCAATGTTTTTCCAACATCGTCGCCACCTCACGCGGCAACTCTTTGGGAACCAACCTGCAAGCTTCAGCTACTAACTGTCTTCGGCCGGGAGCAACTCCTTTCTTGTTTTGAGCGAGCAGCCACACACACAGCTGACTTTGCACCACAAAGCAACCAGCTGCAAACAACTCCCGCCTTTGGCGGGGGCATGTGGGGGGATCAAAAAGGCCAACGATGGTTTGGAATGGGACTTTCAAATAAGCATGCTCAACTGCAGCGGCCAAAACCTGTGGCAGCGACGTTGGTTCCCGCATATCTAAACCATTCTGCGCAGCCAAAAAGCGAGCCGCAAGGGTAGCATTCCTGCCTGTCAACTCGAAAACAGCTAAGACCCGGCGCGCGTGTGGAGGCACCTTCAGAAAGACAGTGACTGGGCCATCCACAACCTCTTCAGGTTTTGAAGGCTCTAGCGCCACAGCAGCGCGGCTTCGTCTGCTCATTTGTCTCTGCAAAGCCCGCAATCTTCGAGTCATGCTTTGGAGCTCAGCACCTACATGCGCCATAGCGCGCAGCGACGCCCTTGGGGCGGCCTTGGCTCTGATGTAGGTCACAGCTGCGCAAAGACAGAAACACATCCATGCATTGCAACTTGGCCGTAAACAAACGCCGATATGCAAATTGCATGCGCAAACTGCTCCAACACCGGGGAGGCCCAAAGAGCGTCTCCAAAAATCTAGCACGGTTAAGGGTCTAAATCATGGACCTCGTAACGATCCACAAACACAGCCGACGCAGAGTTCATTTCCCACAGAATATACATCTATTTGCCCTGCCTCTGGCTGCCTTTTAGGAGCCATCCCGCGTTCCGTGTTCTGCGCTTGAGCCAAAATCAAACTAACCCAAGCACGCAACGAGTGGCACCTCACCTGCAAGACACATGGGCTTCGGCTTCGTCCAACAAGAACACCCACGATGGGGTGCAACATTTCGGTCCCAGCTTTGTGATCGAATAGGCGTGTTGTCGCCATCACCCAACTCTGCGTGCCCCTCACATATTTCAGGCCTGGCCGTAGGCCATCCTGAGGAGCTCCAAGCACAACGCAATCCAAAGAGCTTCAACAAGCCACCAAGTGTAGGGTGGGGTAGTGGTTGGTTGGAGTCCACTACCCCACCCCTTTAATTGCAGCCAAGGCACTAGCACGAAGACGTCCAGGTCGAAGAAGGCGAAGAAGTCAAAGAGGTCGATGCGTCGCAGCAATCGGAGAGGCCCTGGTCGAACTTAAATAGGAAAATACAAGGCCCCGCATGGAGCCACCACTCCATAGAATAGAAAATGGCCGCTGGACCAACAATTAGAGCCCACATGGAGGCCACACCATTGCGTGGAAAAAGCCACGGAACACACATAGGGCAGACCACACCATTGCGTGGAAAAACATGGAGCCCACACCAAACTGATGCATAGTCCGAGGCGGAGCCACACCATGATGTGGGAAAACACAGGGAGCCCACATGGACCCCACGCAAAAGCTGACAATCTAGCGCAAAACGTGAGAGGAGCCCAGCCGGAGCCCACACCATTACGTGAAAAAAACACAGGGAACCCACATGGAGCCCACGCAAAAACTAATGATTCAACACGAAGCCTAAGAGGTGGAAAAACACAGGGAGCCCACGTGGAGCCCACGCCAAATGCACGAAAGCTAAGAGGAGCCCAGCCGGAGCCCACACCATTACGTGGAAAAACACAGGGAGCCCACATGGAGCACAAAAACTGAGGATACCACTACGCGCTAAAACACAGGGAGCCCACATGGAGCCCACGCCAAAACTGAGGATTTGGCACGAAAGCTAAAAGGAGGCTGGCCGGAGCCCACACCATTACGTGGAAAAACACAGGGAGCCCACATGGAGCCCACGCCAAAGCTGAGGATTGGGCACGAAGGCTAAGAGGAGCCCAGCCGGAGCCCACACTTTTGTCTGGAAAAACACAGGAGCCCACTCCTTTCACCCACTGGGTAATATATTATTTAATACAGATGGGACGGGGACAGGCTATGTGAGAAGGATCGTCG
>JAODVM010394050.1:0-10609 GCA_025400095.1 Phenganax marumi
TGTGTGGTGTTACATATTATCCGATTATCCGATAACTCTAAGGCAAAATCGATTGTAAAAAAATAATCGATTAATCGCTTTATCGATTTATCGGGAGCAGTTCTAATGATTCTCTAGGGTAGGCGAAGCCTAATTCTACACCAACAAAAAGTAATAAATCTTTCATCGTTCTCTATAGGAGACAATCGTTAAACGTATTGAACAGAAAGTTGTAAGATTGCAGAAATTAGCGTATAGCAGAACTTGTCGTCATTTCTAGCTCTCGAGTTGATTTCGGAAGACATCAAGTATACAAAACAAAAATTACCTGAAGAAAGAAGATGTCCAAATCAAGCATAGAGTTTGAAAAATGACATTGATGGTACCACGCCATTTGTGCTTGTATCTGATGACCATTACGAGTCCACAAACCTGCTCTGATTTCACACACGGCAGCCTACAGATTGGAACAACACAAATGAATAATTCTTTAGCATTATCAAATGTGCGCAAAACTGATGAGATCCAACTGTGAAAGTGCTCAAGAAGTGACAAGCATGCATCGTGTGGAATAGTGTCAGAAATGTGATATTGACCACGCAGAAAACATCAAAAGCAAACGGACTAAAACAAACAAAACTGTAATACAGAGTGAATGATATAATGCAACCTCGGGAATTCCTAACGAATCCACTTCGTGTATAAACACGAAAGATCACAAGCCCGTGGCAATTTAAAATAGCTTCTGGAATACGATTGTAAGTTGTTCTAAACTCCAAGGGGGTTAAATCTTTTGTGCTTAAGGACAAAGTGGACTTGTTGGGAAATTACAAGGTATAGCAGTCTTTTCATACACCCTGTATATTAAGCATAATTAACATAAAAGGAAGACTTAAGAGCAGGAACACATGTACTTAAGTTAAAGTCTTCCCAATTGACGTATCCACGCGCGAAGACCGCTAAAACGTGGACTAAAGCAATGCTGCAAAAGCAAACTATGATAACTCCGGATGGGTTCAAGGCTGTAACAGGCAAGCATACCTGAATGCAGGTTGGCCACTCGAGTAACTTAGTGAGAAGACCAAGATCAAATTGAAACTCCTCGAAGTTCATGTTGAACTGCAACATTGCCTGTAAAAATAATAAACAAATCTCTGGAGATTATAAGTTTTAAAAAGATTCCATGCAAGCGAACATTCTAAGTATGTAGGACATGTACTCCATTATATACAATGTACCTGTTTAACAAACGCGGCAAAATATCGAAGTAAGGGTAAATGAAAGGTGACCTCAGCTCTCGAAGGCTGTGAATAAAAATCGTGAATGCAGTTAGTTCTTGGATGATAAATTTGTCAAAGTACAGATACATAACTGTAGTTGATCTTTTGTGCAGTATTGTACCTGAAGAGCGACTTTCTTTTGCCATTTTGCCAAGGCCATGGATACTCGCTGGATAACGTTTAGCAGACATGTTTTGTCGTTCTACAACAAGAAAATGAAACCTTGACTTTTTCAGTATGAAAATGAAGCAAGTGATTTGACTGATTGAGACTCACCAAGACAGACGATGCTGAAAGCAGACTCCACATAGGAGACGAGGCAGCCTCTATTTCAATGAAATAAGCTGCATTGTACGTCGTTGGTTCATATTTAACATGCTCCGTAATAATGCGCTGATTGCAGTTCATTCCTTGAAAACATTAAGAATGACTATGTTTATGGTCAGTGCAAGTGTAGCGCCCAAATGAGTAACCTATCGCTGCCAAACGCGTTCGGAGCACTTCACAGAACGGGTTTTCAGGTCATTTTCCACTACGGCCGTTTTGCCCGCGCGGGCGAAGGGCACAATTGTGGCCATGCTCTGTTGTTGTTTGTACGCGCTTGGTCTCGCGCGCAAGCCAGGAAAGTGGAAAGTAGTTCAACTTTCCCCGCGTGTACGCGAAATCAAGAGCGGACAATATACAACAGAGCACGTTGAAAACTGTGCGCTCCGCCCGCGCGGGCAAAACGGCCGCAGTGGAAAATGGCCTTTAGTACGCCTCCAAAACGCGCTGTGGACAGGCGGCATTGCCTCTCCCACACAATTTTCTTTTAATTTTCTCAGTCTTGATATCTATACCTGTGACGCATGATAAGAAATTCATCCACTTTTCCAGCAAATCTCCATCTTTCATGAAAATGTAAGCAATCTTATCGTGAGTAACAACATTGATCAAATCACTGATCACTGGCCAGTAACAATGAAATTTCACCACAGAATCATCACAGTTGATCACCAAATGATCAACACACTGACCTGAAAAATTGAAAAAGGAGAATCCTCTATTTTATGAAACTTAGGATGGCAGTGATACTTTGAAATTGCAGCAAAAAAGTGGCTTATAAGAATGAGTGGCCAAAGGGATATTTGGCTTGAAGATAATTGACAATGACGTTTCTGAAAGCGTCCTAAAGTACAAGCGTATTATATAATGAACCACAGCATTAGATAAATTTTCTTGATAGCTACTCCATAGAGCTAGTGTAGGGAGGTTTAGATTTGGCTACAAATGCCAATGCATGACAGAGCAACTATCAAATCTTCATTTTTTCTGACAAACTTTATTTCAAAATTTCTCCTTTCCTAAATATTCGAAGCCAACCTACCATTAACTTTCATTGGTTGTAATGTTGTCCTCATCATTTCCAACAAAACTTTCACCATAACATGCAGTAAATTTTGTTCTTTCACCATTTTTGTGACAAGAGTCTGATTACTGAATAGTTGTACGCTGATGTGCACCACACTGTTTGAGAGTTGTTCTACTTCTTGTAACGTTGAACACAGTGTTAATAATTTACCAATCTCCTGGTACTTTTGACAGAATTTTTGTGTAAAGGCAACCTTGAGAAATAAATTATTGTCAATACACCAAAAAAATCTCCATCAAAAAGATGAAATGACCTCAGTGTTTATTAGAGGTGTGTTGCAACCAATTACCTTTTACAACAGTTTTTTCTAACAGATTCTTTAGAATAAAAAGTTCATCTTTATTTCAAGTTTAAGTATAGCAGTCTTACATAATGCATAGTGTAGGAATTAGAGTTATATCAAATCAATTGATCAATAGACTTTTGTTTTTGCCAATTGTTGTATTCCGCCCACCTTGATCACATGGACACCCATGCGCATGCACAGTTGAACTTGGAAGTTTTGAATAACACACAAGGAAAAGCATTTTAGAGAATAGAGGCTTTACATATATAAATAAACCTGAAATATATTCTGGAAACCAAAAGGCATAGTTAAATTTTCCTTAAACCAGTAGTCTAAGACACAACAGCAGTCACCTAATACTTTCACCAATCAGATCACTCCCTCCCATTAAGTAAATACATACCTTGTATGTCTGATTACTGGGCAATAATTGAAGAAGAAAAGTAACCAATTTTTCTGGAAAGTCCAACTTTATAACCATATCTAACAATAAGTCTAAGAACCTTGCTGATTCATAATGATCTTCATAGGGACATATGGGAGATGGAAATTGAAAAGAAGAAGTTCCAGTGGCAACACAATTTATTTCTTCATTATCCAAACGTTCTTGTATAATCACATCACATATAATATTTCTTAGAACCTCTCCTTCACATAACTCTTGTAAAAAATCCACAATCTCATTGATATCCTCATTAGCAGTGTCATCTGTGAAAACCATTAAAATGTACACTAAGTAGAATCAACTATAAAAACTCCATAGGCATCTAGCAAAACATTCACAGATTACAAAATACTGTAGTGTAATATGCATGACAAAAGAGAAAGAGAACAGAAGTGGTTTTTTAAATATCAAAAAGATATTAGCCCAGCAGCCACATAGAGCTTGTTATTCTCAATTGTAATAAAACATCGAATCAGCAAACCATTGGCCACAGGTTTGAAGATAAATTGTCTTCAATGATGTACTTATACGTGAAGTTTTTGTGCCTTTGCATCACATTACCTGAGGTTTGATGTGCATCAACTTCTTTGTAGAGTTTATTAAATAAGTGAGGAATGACAGCTCTGGCCATGAATAATGCATCGGCAGGAGGAGGTGAAGAAGATGATCTGTGGTGACCATGGGCTGAGCAAAACCTAGCAACAACATTGTTCAGAGATATAACATGGCTTTATGTGCCATTGAAAGGCCATGCACTTTTCTACGTAGGTCACACTGAGATTCAAGATATCTGATTAACCCATTCAGTGGTAATGCACCCAAATGTTATGGGTAATGCACCCAAATGTTGTAGCTACGCAATTAATTTCATGCTGCCAGGTAATTATCCACCATCTACCATCTCTCTATATGAGCAACCTAGCTGTTTTTCCTACTCTTTTGCTTGTATACATTTTGCTTCCAAAGCCTAATGCCTGTTTGCCACAATGCATTATAACTTTGCCCAGTCAAGCAGGGTACTGGGTCTAGTCCCAACTGCAACACATATATGGATTGTTTGGAGCAACAAAAGTAAAAGTTTAAAATAAAAACAAACAAGTATTTATATTTAGCTATAAAATCCCTTGTCGCTCGCACTGTTCTGCAATCTCGAGCTTGCCCAAGCAATTTCCCTCCAAACAATCCATGGATGCACTGCGGTTTATGACTAGATCCAGTATCCTCACTCGATAGGGAAAACGCTATTTGATTTGCTTGACAGAAAGCAAAAGTGATTGGTTGGCAGAACATTCTGGCAGAGAGAATTCCCTACATTTTTGCAGTGAATTATTTTGCTAACCAATCAAAGTGCAAAAAAAATAGCCCAAGTAGAAAATGAGATTAACTAAGTTATGATATCCATGTGAAAATTGTCGGATGTTAACCAGACAATTAATTTAAAAGATAAACATTGATTAGCAAGCACTGGAATAACATATTCGTTCATTCAGTTCCAACCATAGAATTGGTTAAAACATGGAATATGAATATTAGACCATATCGTGGTATTTAAATAATTTATTCGTACTTATCATAGATGCCTGAGACGTGAAAATACTGTGCTGTCAGAAACATACCCTTCCTTTTTCATAACGTTCTCGTCGCCACAATCACAAGCACCTCCAGCTTGACTGCGAAACATGTTGTAGTCATGTCCTCTGTGGTCCCCACCATGAAAACAATCAGCACATATAGACATACATGGTGATGTACCACAGTCTCGGCAACGATATGCCACAAAATTCTTGTGCCATACTAAACCACAAGTCTGCGAACTATCGTAATCACGTAGCTTTCTCAAAAAAACTTCTGGACATTCTCCTCCAGCAATTAACCACTTACACCAGTCTTTAGTATCTTCGCTGAAACTTTTCTCAGCACTAAGAAGTATCTTTAGAACAGTATTCAACTGCGTCTTGCCCTTTTCTGTGCCATACTGGGCCTTTAAAGTAGCCGAAGCAGTTTGTCTTTCCCGACACAGAAAGTCGGCCATTTTTAACCGGAAGCTGGGTACGAATGCCAATAGTTGACTGCATCAACTTGTAACCGCAACCGCAACAGAATATCGATAAGTAACAAAGTAGGAAATAACTGCGATAAAGCAAGCAATGCCACAGCAAAGAATATAAAAATCAAAACAAGATGGTCTGCTTAGGTTGTTTTTCTTTTTGTCAAGTTTAATGAATAACTTTATTAACCTGAATATGACACTTTACACGAGCCCTGCAGGCGAGGTCACCTAGCAGTGGGGGAAATTCAAGTTTTGCCGTTTGCGACTTTGCGTCATTTTTCACTTTCAGCAGAAGAAAGTATATGAGAGTGCTGGGAAGGTTAACTTTGACCTATTCTAGCTTTTTTCCAGATATTGCGTTTAAGAATGTCAAGTCTAGATGTGTTTCCTGCACCTAGTTTTCAAATTACCCTTACTGAATATAATTCGAACTTGCTACATGCTGAAAGTCACAAAGAAATTTGTCATCCGCGTTTGTTTACATTTGGACAGGTAGATTAAATTGTATGAAAGTAGCACTCAGCTGTGGCACATTATGTTGCACACTCTTTCTATTCACTAGCTTATTCAATCAGAAAGTATACCTTGTACTTTACTAATTTTTCAGTTGGAGGGGTGCAGAACTCCACCCCCAAACCCCTCACTTGGGGATTAGACCTCCACCCTTTTACTTGTCGTTTGTTCATATTGAGTAATGAGCCATAGCCATTCACAGTTGCTCCTGGGATTGACTGACTTGCAGTACACTCAAAATATACTGAGTATTCAGAAAAACCTGTGATTTCTAAATTTGCCAGGATGGGAGATATGACCAAGTATTGGCAACAGAGGATCCATTGAAGATGCCAACAAATCTTGCAAGAGATATATCTGAGTCTCCATTTCTCCCTGTGGAAGAGTCTGTTTCCCAGAAACTCTACAATATTTGGTACGAGGGCAAAGGACAGACTGGTTTTCAATTGAATCATGCTATAGTCCTGACATTGTTTCTTGTTTGTCAAAAATGTTAAATTTACTATGTAAAATGTATGGTGACATAGACTTTGTAATTTTCTTGCTTGAAGGTTGTCAGATGGTTTTGCTGGTGTGTTAGAGGAATTGAGCGAATCAGATGCCAGTGAGGGTAGAGTGTAGGGTTATTTGCCCCTTTCTACTGATAAAAACTCAAAAGACATTGCTTTGCATTAAAGACTGCAAAAACAAGACATGTGAAATACCTTTTCAATTTCCATACAAAGAACCATGAAGAGAAATTCATCAGTCTACAGTGAACTTTATTTTGTTCTTACAGTACCAGATATCATTTCGTCTACCTCCAGACGTCTTCTGTCGTTGTTTCAATGGATTGAAAATTTGCCAGATAGACTTGGTTTTAGCAAACAGGTATACATAGTGAGTTGCTAGTTGCTAACATGCTGCTGCATTTAAAATATGTGTTGTTCAGTTGTTTGTAGTAGTCTGTCACTGGTAGTTTTGGTGAATACTTTTCATGTGTGAATGTATTCTGAAACCTGTTCTTCTTCTGCCATATTCATCTTCACAACTGGAGCATCACTTGATACCCAGGAAATATAGATACAACACTGCAACTTAGTATAATCTGATTGGAATCAAATCTATCCAACCACATACACAAAAAGTATTGCATGATATCACATATATAGTTTTATAAATTCCATATACAGTTGCAATGTAATGAATTGTAATGTAATTGTAAAATGTAATTGTAATATGTCCCTTCCTCCCTTTTAACCTTCCACTTCTTCCACCCTTTCTACCCCCTTCCACCCCTTCCACACTTTCACCTCCTACCCATTAACACACCCCCTTCCACCACCCCTTCCCAGCCTTCCACTTTTCCACCCTTCCACATTCCCACCCTTCCACTTTCCTACCTTCCATGTTTCACCCTTCCACCTTTCTATTTTCCACCCTTTCATCTTCCACTCTTCCCCCCTTCTACCTTTCCACCATCCTTCCAGCAATCTTTTACCACCCTTCAACAACCCTTCAACATCCCTTTCTCCCACCATTGGACGATGGTTTAAACACAAGTTACGAGTTACTGATTGTAACTCGTTCTTCTGTAAAACATTTTCAAATGATCATTGCACTCTTTTGAATCTGATAGAGGTTCTGACATACAAATGTACAGTTTCAATATCTATGAGCTGTTCTGGTTTTCGCCTGCTGCAGTGAGAAGAAATCTAGCTGTATTCAAAAACTAATATATCTAGCAACTTTCTAACACTCCAGCAGTTCTCACACACGCCAAGTCCGGCACCCCATCTTGGAAGTTTTTTTCCACATTGTTTTTGAAATCTTGAAATGCCTGAGCAGGCTTGAGGGCTTCTTGAGCGAGCACCTTGTCATCCGTGGAAACACTCGCTAAATATCACCAAAAACACAACTGAGAATCAGGGAGAATTTTCGCTGCTTCATATCGTAATGTTACACGTACCAAAACTGACATAAGCTAACATGAAATCGTTGACGTCACAATGTACTTGTCATAATTGATTGATTACGTCAGCTGAATTCAGCAGACTTTTCCTAGTTCCAGTCTTTTGTTTTCCCCGGTTTAATTTTGACGTAATTCTAAAAGTCCTTTTAGTTCGTTTTTTTTTTTGACTAAAGAAAATCACTTTTTATCCATAAACTAACCTTTTTGTCACCTCCGTTGCCTGGGCTTGTTGAGGATTAAAACGTATACTCAGTTTAGTGAGCGCAATAAACTAGCAGCATATATCCATTTCCAGTTAATGTGAACACTCTATAGCTAACGCTTTTGTTTGACGATTCATGTTTTGTGAACGTAGTGTAGCACAACACGTTGCGGAGGTATGCAGTCTTTGAGATCTTTGCATGGTTTCTCTTTTTGTTGTAGTTCAAAGAAGTTTTAGAAGATGACTCTTTAAGGTGAGAGAATTTTAATAACTGTAGTCGATACCAACTGTAGTCGAGAGTTTTTGCAGAGTTTTCAGAGTTTATAGATTTTTATTTTCAGGGAATTTAGCAAAGTCATAAAAACTTTTGCTTGGCATCCACATTTGACCAAATTTGCTATTGGTTGTCAGGTATATTGTCTCTATTGTAATACTTCTCAATTAGTCACTAATTGATCATACGAGTTTCGTAGCTCATCCGTTTATTGCCTTTACTTATCCTTGCTTTCATGCACTTAGGATGATTCTATCAGGATTTTCACTGTCAAACGGTAACCTACTATATATATATTATTTTGCCGTACTTTACTGCATTTTACTATAAAGTATAAACTCTACAGTGTCTTGTAGTTTAGTTGATACTTAAAATGTTTCCATCTAAATTGTGTGGGCACAAACCTGCCTATATTTTAATACGTGGCCCGTTTTAGAATTTTTCATTTGGTTATAATGAAAAAGTAAAACATGCATGTGAGTACTATAAATATCCCGGCCCTAATATGAACTGCATTGATCTGAAAATAATTAATTTGTTTTTAAATATTTTATTAGAATTTTATTTTTTTGTTATCAATTGTTTTTCTTTTTCAACTAAAGAAGACTAACTGTACTTGGCATATTTTGTAGAGGACTTACAAAGCTGTTAAACCACAGATACCAGAAAGCAGTCTCCTGTTGTGCTTGGAGGTAATCTATTGGCTTTGGGTGTCGATGGACGACGGCTCAGTTTTGTAAAATTGTGTAGGAAAGGCCGTGTTGCGGGATGTAATTTTTCTTGCAGCTTGCAGAGCAATCGTAACTTTGAGTGATGTTCATTAGCAAGAGTGTTCAAAAAACACGGGCTGATTCAGCGTAGTACGGGCGGAGGAGTATAAAAAACTCTCGTACATGGCTATTTTACATCTCTCAGAAGAAGAATTGCATTGCAAGTTGCAAGAAATATTTCTCCGTGTAAAATGGCCTTAATAAATGATCAAAATAGTATAACTGTGTGAGAAGTAGTTGTTTGAAAAGAGACAGACAGTTTTTTCACGATTTTTCTTGTATGTTTTAGACCATTGTCGTCTTCGGTGCTTGCTGTTGGCTGCCAAATTGGAGTCATGGTTTGGAAGATCAATCAACAATCAGAAGCGTTAAGGCAAAATATCTTCTTTGCTTTCTTCATTCTTTTAGTGGTTCCTGGAAAATGACTTTTTTTGTGAACACTTTAGCGTTAAAGAGTTTCAAGAAAAATTCTAATTTCCTCCAAAGAATATTATCTGTCGGAGAAATTATGATAGCGATTGACAAAAAAAATATTTGACAGTACTTCTGGTTTTCAAGTTGTAATATAAATGTATATTAATAAATGACTCTCTAGGTTTCTTTGATTTACAGAACCTTTGAAAATAGATTTCTCTATGCTGCCAAATAATATTACAATGACCATAGAAAGTAATCATTTCTATAACTTTCTCTCGCAGGCAAGGAGCCAGTTCTGTTCAACATTTGACATATCCAGGACAATCGTTTATAACCTCAATATCATGGAGCCCAGGCGGAAGATTATTAGTGTCTGGCTCAGCGTCTAGTGCAGTAATGGTGGTGAGTTTGTTTCTGAAATGATGCAGTTGATATGATTTAGATTTCAGTGCAAAAATCACAACAAAGAGTAAACACTCAAAGACTGCTTACATCAGCCAGTGTATTTTACTAAGTGGCGAATTACTTGTCATTCCGTGTACATGTCAAGCAAGTCTATAGCGACCGTACTTCTAAATTAATAATTCAAAGTATACTAAAATTCCATTTTGCGCAGAAACGCAGTAACATGAATCTAACTTCTTCATCTCATTCTATTTGATGATTGGAGCAATAACCTTTCAAAAGAAAGCTCTTTTCAAGGGAAACGGCTAGGAATTAGTACTTTTCTTAACGAAGGGCCTTCTACGGATCGCTGCTTCAATACTTTAGTTCATATAAATCATTCTGTCAGGTATGGGATGTAACAATGGAAAGTGGAACGGCTCTTCATCGTATCGGTGGTTCAATATCTCACGTTTCATGGTCTCCTTGTGAAACGAAAATATTTGTGGCTACAGGATCTTCATTTATCAGGTATATGCCATGCATAAAGTCATTCAAGCTTTTGTGGTACACCACAGCTACAAATATTTTAGTAGCATAAGTAGCTACATATTCGAAGGTGCTTGACTACAAAAACGCAGGTATAT
>JAODVM010394161.1:0-10609 GCA_025400095.1 Phenganax marumi
TTACACAAAAAAACGCAGAAAAACGTGTCTGGGCCTGCCTTAGAGAGGTGTCCGCCTTGGAGTGAGTTTCTTTATAGAGACATGTGTAAAACGGCAGGGATCAGATTAATTGTCCGCCTTAGGGAGGTGTCCGCCTTAGACGAATGCCTGCTACGAACGAGTTCACTGTTTTTTCAATATAATTACTCTAGACTTTACGAGGATTTCAAAATCCGAAAGCAACGAGTTGAATAGTCGGCGAGCTGGGGGAAAACGAGGTCTTTTAATGCTAAGGGACTTTGAAATCCCGGTGGAGTTGGAGGTCGACTATTTGAGTTGTCTTCATTTGCTCATCGACTAACTATGCAATCTTAAGATAGTAGTATTTTAAGAGTACTTCCAATTAATATCTGGATATATTTCAAGGTACTATAGTGCCTTAAGAATATTTCCAACTGCTACTACTTTGAAATTTTTTCCAACTCTTAGTACTTTGAAAATATCTTCAGCTACTAGTGTCTTCATAGGCACTGGAAGCAACGTTCAGCATTGGGCGCAGCTGATTAGAAATAGTGCCTTTTTTCAGCTTATGGTTTTATTCATTTCATTGTGAGAGCTGAGAACATATCAAGTCAATGATCAACAACACACAAACAAGCACGACCGTACTACGGGACCAGCCACAGCCGAAAAGAACCTTAATTAAAATTAATACACCTTTCCATTGTTTTTGGACAAAAAAAGACATCGCTGCGATTTGACTTGATTGTTGCTGATATGAAAAAGGTGAAGTATAATGAGATCTCTATGGGACTAATTAGGTGCATTGTTGATATGTTGAAATTGATCAAGTATTTTTATGGTTCGAATGATGTGAATGGTAGTCGTTTAGTTGTGGTCAGAGATCGGGGGAAGAAACTTTAGATATGTTGAGTTCGAGAAAACGGGATTCGAGCGAGTTAGAGCGTAATACGAGTGAGCTAATGGAGTCGAGCAAAGAATTGATCGATTTAGTCATTTAGAGGATGGATAAGGTGAAATTCTATCACAGGCGCTAGACGGATACATCTCATGCAGTAAAGTATAAACATGTCTTTTAATGTCAGGGAGAGGGGGAGTTGAATGTAGTGATTGCTGTATCGTTCGCCATTTCTGAAGGTTGATGCTTGGTTTGTGAGAGGTGTTGTTTATTTTATGTTAGATAATAGTCGTGGAGATGACGCGAACGACAGTCTGGCTTATTTGGATGATGGACGAAATAATATTTTATCACAACCACTGAACATGTTGGAGGAAGAAAAGTACGCTGAGGTGAACGTGATTTCGAGTATGTTGAAAGCTGATAGTTATGTTTCGTTATCAGGGTCTAAATTGAAAACAGGAAAAAATGAGGACGTGTGGAAAATTATGCATAAATGTGGTTGTGAAGCTATTTTCTGTATTCTTAACGATTTTTGCTGGGTGTGAGTTTTGTAGTTTTCGGTGGAATTGATTTTTTTTTTGCTTAGGGAAGCATCAGGATGAGACGTTAGACCGGTTTAACGTATGTGAAGAGAAAGATTTGCTTGAGCTTGCTTTGCAGTCTATCTCCGAAAGACGAGACGCAAAGCTGAGTGGCTTTTCGAACATATGAAACATGAAAGAAATGGGGAAGATCAGTTTACAAGCCTGAAAGCGAGAGATATATGGTTGGAGATATACTTAATGTTAAATCTAGAATTTGACGTGATGGGAGAGGTTGATTTTAAGGAAGGAGCATGGAATGCGATACCTGCCAACACTCTGCATGAAATAATGAGTATAGTCTTCAAAAACATTTGGAGTTGCAAAGGGAGAAGTGTTAATTTTTTCTCTGGTAGAGAGTTTGAAAAACTGAGGAAATCGCTAGATCTAGAAATGAAATGCTCTGCTCGGAGTAACTTAAGCCCCTTTTACACGACCAAAGTTTCTTTGACAAATTTCATTTGTGAAATATTTTTTGACCGTGTAAATTAGGAATTTTCAACAAATTTAACTTTACAAATGCATTTGTTCAAAAGCTGGGTTATTGTCAAATTAAATTTGTTAAAAATTCCTAATTTACGCGATGAAAAAATATTTCACAAATGAAATTTGTCAAAGAAAATTTGGTCGTGTAAAAGGGGCTTTATTCATCCATCCCTTCGACAACATATAACAAGAAGAAAACCCAAAGGAAAAAAGAACAAAAACATATTCTTTTATCGTAAAACAACGTGTTCCTCTCGTTTATGAGCCCGCCAGCTCGTTTTCTTCTGCGGCACATTACTTAATATAGTACAAATATAACAAACTCCTACACATTCCCCTCCTGAGAGGAATGGCGTCCCGACATTCAATTACTGTTTGTTGGTTCTTGTTGTTAATTCTGTGCAAGAACAGCTGTCAATTCTGTCCTTTCAACATTCAGTTAGCTAACCAACTTCGAAACACATTTTCCAGCACAGTCTGATTACCAGCATGTCCTACTGATAATAGTAGTCTAGCTTTGCGACAGAACTGTTCATCTCCGTATCTTGAGGGGAGTTTGGATTCTCTACCAGAACGAGTGATAACCATGGGTGGGGGTGGAATATCAGGTAATCCAAACTCGGGCTCTGGGATATCGCCTGGTGGGGACTTTGGTACTTCTTCAGTAGCGTCTGGTGGATCTACGACCGGTGGGAGTATAGAGGGGTGGAATTCGGGGGCTTCCGCACGCAGAATAACCATGTCGTTAATATGATCGTCTTCATTATCTCCGTCCTCAAACGAGTCGCCGCTAGAACTATTATCAGAGACGTTTGGTTGATCTGGACCATCTGGAGTAGAGGGTTCTTCCCGTCCCACCTGTGGAATTACGTTAAATGGGAGAAGTAAATTACGATGTAATGTTCGTTCCTTCCCACCATGCTCAGCCCGCACGACATAAACTGGCAGGTCGGGATCTTTCGAATTACGACATATGGCGTATTTTCCCATCGATCGGCGAGCTTCTGCTTCCCCCTGATGCTAAGCTTTCTCACCAGGACTCGGTCACGAGCCTCAAGCGTTGCTTCCCGCGCATGGGTGTCGTAGCATCGTTTATTGGCAGAGGATTTCTTGTGCATTTCTCGAGAGGCTATGTCGTAAGCATGGGAAAGACGAGCACGTAAATCTGCAGCATATGTTGTGTACGGACGGCGTTCTCGTGCTTTTTCAGGAACACCAAGGGCAATGTCAATTGGGAGCCGGGGTTGTTGCCCAAACATGAGAAAATGGGGAGAGTAGCCAGTAGACGCATGTTTCGTACAGTTGTAAGCGTGTACTAAAGGGGCAACAAAAGTTGGCCAAGTGTGTTTCTTGTCATCCACTAGGGTCCTCAGCAAGGTTCAATTGAAATGTTCCGTCTGTGCGTTTCCCTGAGGATGATAGGGTGTAGTCCGTGTCTTGGCGATGCTAGCTACTTTGCATAGATCTTTTATCAGCCTAGACTCAAAGTCACGCCCTTGGTCAGAGTGCAGGCGTTTGGGGAAACCGTATTTGCATCAGTATGTTCTCCCAAAGAAGTTTCGCCACTGTCGTTGCTTTCTGATTGCGTGTAGGGAACGTCCAAGAGAATTTCATAAAGGCATCAGTGACTACAAGAATGTTCTCATAACCTCCCTTCCCCTTCTCTAATGACAAGAAATCCATGGCCAATAACTCCATTGGTTCGGAAACCTTGATCGAGACTAGTGGAGCTGGGACTGGATCGAGCGCTTTACGTTTCACGCAACGCTCACAACCGCAGAGATATTCTTCAACGTCACTCGCAAGATTGGGCCAGTAGAAGCGTTGTCTTACAAGGTTAACTGTTCTGTCACGACCAAGATGGCCAACGTCATCATGCAGCCCACCGAGGGCCATGCTATGTAGAGACTTTGGAAGGACTAGTTGCGGTTGTTCCTTGCCTTCACTTTTCCGCTTCCGAAAAAGTATTCCATCTTTGATGATCAGGCGACTTCTCTCACGAAGCAAAGCCGAGGCGTCTCGTGGAAGATGCGACTGTTTGTCGCTGGAACTGCCATCATTTCTCTTTAAGTTAAGTATCATCAACACTGGGCTAACTGTGCTGTCTTCACGTTGGAGTCACCTCCAGTTATCGTTTGTCAGGGATGCCAGACTTGCAGCGTCGGGTGAAGGGCCCATGGCGGCTGTATTTGGAGCCGCTTCACCAACAGTACAAACTGTTTCAACTACTGGAACAAGAATTTCTTCAGAGTTAAATTTCTATCCGTTCCATAATACAGACAAAGGTCTTTGAATGCTGCAGACGACAATTGGGCGACTGTCTCGGTCGTTTGGCAATAACCGTGCCAGAAATGGCTTAAGGTAATCTTCTGTCGAGTTCTCATGGGTGGGTTGGTGAATGCGTGGGATGCGGGACAATCCATCAGCATCCCCATTGGCCTTTCCTGCTCGATAGGAAATAGTGAAATCAAACGTTGACAAACTTGACAGCCAGCGATGGTCTGTTGGGTTCAACTTTGCTGATGTCATAAGATAAGTGAGTGGGTTACTGTCCGTCAGCACATGAAACTTGTGACCATAAAGATAATCTCAAAACTTTTCCGTTACTGCCCACTTCAAGGCCAGGAATTCCCGACGATATGCGGAATAGCGTTTTTCGGCGTCATTAAGTGTACGACTTCCATAGGAGATAACACGCTGTTTCCCATCTTGCACTTGGTACAGAGCTGCACCCAGGCCGTCCAAAGAGGCATCAGTGTGAAGAATAAATGGCTGCTCGAAATCGGGATAGGCAAGGATGGGAGGTGACGCGAGCTTTGTAATTAAGGACTCAAAAGCAACTTGACACTCATCCGTCCAAATAAAAGAGGCTTTTGACTTGGCACTACCATTTTTTTGTTTTTTCGTTGATTGCCCAATGAGGGAATGCAGAGGTCGGGCGATTTTGCTAAACCCTTCAACAAAACAACGGTAGTAGCTTGCAAACCCGACGAACGTCTGAAGCTTGCTGTGGTTCTTTGGGGGGTGTTGTAGCCATTCTTTAAGGGCAACAGTTTTTTCTGCGTCAGGTTCCACACCGTTCTCCGATACAACATGTCTGAGGTAGCAGACTTTAGTTTGGAACAGCTTGCACTTGGAAGGTTTAAGCTTGAGGTTAAACTCGCCCAACCGCTTGAGTACGATCTCAAGTCTTTCAATGGTCTCATCAACTGTTCGACCAAAAACAATATCATCCAGGTATGTGAGACAGATTTTTAGGTTCAATCTGGATAGGCATCTTTCCATTAACCGTTGGAATGACACTGGTGCATTTTTTAGTCCAAATGCCATTCTGGTATACTCAAAGAGGCCGAAGGGTGTTGTCATTGAAGTTTTCTCCTGGTCTCCATCTTTCATCTTCACTTGAAGATAACCACTCTGTAGATCCAGCGTACAGAAATACCGTTCCCCCTTCAATGCTTCAAGAGTTTCAGTTATTCTAGGCAATGGATAAGAATCTTGAATGGCGCGTGCATTTAACTTTCGGAAATCCACACATATTCTCAATCCCCCAGTCTTCTTGCGCACCAATACTACAGGTGATGCAAATGGACTGTTAGACTCACGAATAACACCTGCCTGCAGAAGATCTTCCAATGCTATTCTAAACTCCTCTAGCTAACCCTGGGGTACTCTCCTATGAGGCTGTCTGAATGGTGTCTCGTCCGTAAGTCTGATCTCGCGCTCAATTTCCTCGGTACAGCCAAGGTCATGATCTCCTTTCGCAAAGACATAAGACATCCGGCCAAGCATTTCTCTCGCTTTCGACTTCTGGTCTTCAGTAAGTGGGGTATCATCGAAATCAAATTCGTGGTCTTTCGTTGTTTCCTTGGGTGAAAGAATGTCTTCAGTTGGTTTGACAACTTCTGATGCCAAATGTACGCTAGCCAGGATGGTTCGGCCAGGTAGTACCACCGGATGAGATGTAGCGTTTGTGACTTCGACCGGGATGCGACATTTCTTTCCACTGGGAGCTAATGTAACCAAACTTTGGGTAGTTGTAAGGTCAGGTAATATTGTCTGCGACTCCAATATAGCTTTTACAGACGTGTTTGGCAGGCTTTTAGCTGTTCCCCACAAAACAATTGTTTGGTGTGCCTCAATTGTAACAGGTCGACGCGAGGTCCACTTAACCTTATTCTCTCTGTTCTCACAGCATCTCGAGAATTGTTTGTGCAACAATACCGCTTTGTGGGCCCGTTCCCATGCAGAAGATAATGTACAATTTTGCATAAACTGTTCTCCTAATTCTTTGTAACATTCTTCATTGAAATACCGAGTAACATTTGTTCCTACCACAAGTGGGACCCGTTTGTTATATTCAGTATCAGGTACAACGAGAACAAGGGCTTTCTGGCTAGTCTCAGGGAACTTTAAATCCACTTCAACAAATCCGTAAAATTGAACACTTTGACCCGTAATCCCAACAACCTTGAGCAGTTTGTCAACAGATTGGATCGCATGATTACTTAGGTGCCGTTTGTAGAACGACTCTGAAATAGAAGTTACTTGGCTGCCTGGGTCGAGAAGCGCTTTACAGGGATGTCCTTCTACAAACGCATTGCACTCATTAGCCCTCCCGACAAGGCGGTCCAAGCAACTTGTGTCATTTTGGGGTGAAGTGTTACTGTTTACTGCCTCTGGTTTCCCCACACCGGAGGCGTCTGCCCGTTTCCCTGAACCAACTCTTCGTTTCGAGGCTTGGGAGGATTACGGCATCCTTTGCGTAAGTGTCCAGCTTGACCACAGCGAAAACAGGTGGGTAGTTTCTTGGTTCTTGCCCTGGCTACTTACAGGAGAAGAAATTTGATAGCTTTCCTGGTTCCTTGGGTTGCTAGCACTGTGTGAACTAGGCGTCTGTAGGTGTGAGGTTAGAGTTTCCTTTACTTCACGAGCCAGCGTAGAGCAAACCTCTGCTACCCATGCAGGTGGACCAGAATTTGCATTCTCCTCAGTTGTCGCCTGGTTTACTCGTGCCGGTCTTTTTGGAGCTTGGGCTGAGTTAACTTCCCGCTCATCATAACGTGCAGCACTTATCAGGTCTGCGAAGGTTTTACACGAGTCTTTCTTGTGGCGTGCTTTATCCTTAACTGAGTCTTTCAGTCCCTCCCAGAAAAGAAGACGGAGGTGTTTGTCGATGGCTTGTTCATCAGGCAACAGTTCTGTGCCATGAGTTTTTGCTTTCTGAATTTGATTATCCAATCTGGATGCATAAGCAGCTACCTCCTCTTCTTTCTGCTTCATGCGATAAGCAGCACTTAATATCTCATCACCAGTAGTAGCTGCTATATCACTGTAAAACTGATCGAGTTTATCTAAGATAGTTTCCGGGGTGGCACCACTTGTAAAGCTGATCAATTTTGTCTTTGCATCACCCTGGAGCGAGCGCCTGATCTGCTCACTAATAACTTCACTTGCATGAAACCCTTCTTTCACAGCACTCTCTACCTCAAATCGCCAGACATTGTATGGCACTCTTTTATCTGAACTGAAACCATAGGATTGCGAGAACTGTGGTTTTGCTATATACTGAACTGGTGGCTGAGTACTGCTCACTTGGCTTACGTTTACAAGTGGGTTCGCAGCTGACAATGTAATTTGATCCCCATTGACTATGGCACCACATTCGTACTGAAGGAACGCTTCAATACGAGTAAAATCCTCTTTCCAATGCTTTAGACCCACCTTATATTTCTGTTCGTACACTTCAAACAGGCTAGTAAGTGATAGCGCTTCCTCGCTGTTGCTCAGGAGTTTCTTGACTCTAGTTGTTTCCAGCGAACGCAATTCTTGGGCCGAAAGAATACCCGCAGACATCGTTGTTCTCGCCTTGTTTACGAAAAATATATTAACTTTTACTTTGATTCTTGCGGAGTATTTTGCCTCTCGTTGGGCACCAATGTGTCGCAGTCTCCCGATAGTCCGCGGCGCTTACACCCTTATGTTAGTTTGTTCGAAACAACTTTATTCATCCGCCCCTTTGACAACATATAACAAGAAGAAAACCCAAAGGAAAAAAGAACAAAAACATATTTCTTTTATCGTAAAACAACGTGTTCTTCTGCGGCACACTACTTAATATAGTACAAATATAACAAACTCCTACACTGTCATCAACATGTTCCTCAACAAAGAGTTTCCCATGCGCAGAAAATGGATTTGCACAACTGATCCACAAACAAGGTGTCAACAACTCTTGGAGAAATACCCGTGTTTTAGAGAACATGTTGAGGTACTCTCATGCATGCATAATGTAAATATTCAGTGTACCCTATATATTGCAGTTCAATATGTTGTTTAGTTCACTACGATTTCGGAAATTGGAATAGTTCAATTTACTATGCTCAAACAACCTGCTCCTACACTTATGTTTTACTCTGAATTTAAGTTCAACAGCCACCGTCTTGGTTGGATGGCTGTTTGCATTTTCATGTTATTATTGTTAACCAACATTCTGGTAGTTGTAAGATTCAATCTAATCCCATTCTAACCCTAATCCTGACAGTAACATTGAAGTAGGGAAATGTACTACATAGAGCATAATTAAATTGGATCAGTACAAAGAGAAACGAACAACCAGAATAAAACAAATTGATCTGGCCCAAAATCATTGTGAGTCAAATATCACAGTGAACTACAACATATCCTGTACACTGTGATATTTCTACTGTACTATGTGCCCTGTGCTATAGTATTATTTGATCAAAAATCTCAGCTGCAGCAAAAATTCTAGTATATCACTAGAAACAACCAGACTATCAAATACTGTACTTAACTATTTTGTATTAAATCTAACAGAGATTGCTGTAGGATATTGGTTTTCCTCAGTTATCTTTTTTTTTACAGATCATTGAAGAGGTTAGACAAACCTTAGGCACCCCTGAAAGTAAAGACCATGACAATAAGGCATTTATGAGCAAATGCCTGGAAAATTTGAATGGAGAACTGGAGTCCATTATATATTATGGCCTCCAAAAGAGCCACATCAAGCATCCAAAAAGTCCCACTAAGAGTGAGTTGTTTTTTGTGTAGGAAGAGGCTGTTTATGTTGGTTTAAGTTACACCCCAAAGAAAGAGGTTTAAGTTACATCCCAAAGAAAGAAAGAGTAGAAAGACTATGGGTAGATTTACAAAATTAGATATCGGTTAAAACTATGAAACTCACCTCACCAAGCAGTTTTTGAAATGCATTAACAGTGCTCTTCAAGGGGGGAAGTCCGTAAATAATAAAATCTGTGTTGCTTCAAGTAAGTTATATTTCAGATTTGTCTTTGTTTTAGATGCCAAGACAACCTTTGTGTTGAAAAATTTGTCAATGATATTTCCAAGCGTCAAGAAAGCACCGAAGAAGTCAGCAAGCTTATTGACATCATACAGGTTAGCTTATTAATGTAAAGTGTAAATGTCTGTACACTAATTCTCTTGAAAATTCATTTAAATTTTTCTTCACCACAGATATTCACTTCAAATAATTTCTTTAGCAATATCTATATAGGTAGTCATTTTTTATTGTCTGTCTTTAGGAAACAAAAGACCCAGAAAGTGGAGTTTGCAGCGAAAAAGTAACTCTCCAGTTCTGTTGCTCGTGGACAGTGAAGTTTTGTTGATTGCTGAAAAAGTCATTGTTTGTTCCCTAGATATCAGCCAAGTACAAGAGGCACTACTAGCTTTAACTGGCCTCTTCCCTTTACTTGATGTTGACTACCCACCCGAGCACGAGATAAGTCTCACAATGTTACATTTCCTAGTCTTTGGCAATAAGTCTGTCCCATCATCACTGGTAAAACAATTTAACCATGTTCTTGCAGACTACAATGAATTAAAGACTTCCAGTGCATGAATTTTATAGCTTTTATACAGTGCTTCATGCTTAGCTTTATACTGTTTTGTTTGAGAGAAAACTTGTAAGAGATTTTTGAATACGGTGTGCATGCAAGTAAGGTAGTATACAGCGAATTCAAATAAGGTTGTCCTTGAAGAAGAGTAAATCATAAACTATGAGCGCATGAATAATGATAGGTTCATGCTAATTTAGATCCCTAAACTCTTACATTTAAATTTTCAATGATACTATAATCATGAAAAAACATTACAATCAAAATCTAGTTATTAAAAACTCAATTTTCTAAATAAGAAATAACCCATTCTCACTTGGGCGCTCATAGTTTACGGTTTACACTCCAAGACAGGACAGCCTTATGTGAATTAACCACTGAGCTATATAATACCTGGAGAGCGTGCTCCAATGTTGCTTCAGTCAAAAAAGTGAAGACAAAAACATGGCGGATTTCGACAAATCATTACGCCGTTGCCATGACCACGTCTCCTTTTGCCATGGGGATTACCGCTGCACAAGGCTCATTTCTGAGCCCACCACAAATGCACACCCCCCGGATTTCTTTACAAAATATATAGTTTTTATAACAGAAAATTGTGGTATTTGCCGACCAGTTTTTGCATGAATTTTCAACGAGAAAATGTCTGTTTAAAGATTTGCACATCATTTTTGCTTATGGAAAGTATACGGATCCTCTCAATTATTCAGGAATACAAGATTTGAAGCAAAAACTAGCAGGTACAAATATGTGTATTTGATGGATAC
>JAODVM010394271.1:0-10608 GCA_025400095.1 Phenganax marumi
CAAGAACAACAATATGTTCTAGCTCCACACCCAAAGCCTTGGTTGAGCCGAATGAGCGGGAGATTCAAATGTTGTTGAATTTATGTATTATATGAATACAGGAAATGACATAATAATATTGAATGAACCAATGATATTGAAGGAATGGATAGATGATTGATAGATGTGAAATTTGATATGATAGGGTATAAAAAAATGGTAAGAAGGGAGGGGTAAGTAAGTAGATAAACGATAACATACTCCTTATATGCAGGTGGAATGCATTCAAAAAGGTATTACGTTGACGACACCGAGTTCATACATTCACACTTTTGGATAAAAGATTTATTGAACAATAATTTTTTTAATAAAAGCTGGTAATGCTACAGTACAGTCAAGATATCCAAAATATACTAAACAAAAATGTATATTCCATATGTCATTCTTGACTTCTACAAGGATTGTTCCTTTCCGTACGAAGTCATCTCCAAAATATTTCTTTATGATTTGTTCGCCCATGACAACACCAAAATCTTCATTATTTATTTCTTTAACAATGAGGAATAGGATTTCTACACTACAAATAATCTTGACTAAAACTTTACCCATCACTCTTTTTTGTTTTGCTTTTTGTCAACAAATGTCGCTCGTGAAATTGTTTTGGTTTGATATCAATTATGAAAATATTAAAGCACAACATAACATCAGTTTTAATGAGTTCTGTAAACTCATACAAAAATGTGAACTAAAAGATGATATTTCAGCGCATAGCGGAATTTACGTGGCATATGATCGAAAATTAATTCAAAACATGTATGATATTTTGTTAAGTGGTGAAATAAAAATTCGAGAAAAAGTCGGTCCTGATTTAGAAAAAGTAATATTACTTCACTTTGTTGGAGAATGTTAAGTCAAAATATAAAAAGAGAAGTATTCAAAGTATGTGCATTATTTGTGATAATGAGTTCTCATGATCAACTTGTTGCACTGATTTTTCAATGTATTATGATGTTTTTACGTCGTGTTATGATGATTATACAAATGATGATGATGATTTTTCAACAGATTACGATGAAATTAAAGATGAGGAATAAAAATGATATAAAATGAGGAAAAAATGAGTAAAAATGAATATATGAGTAAGATGGCATCGAATGAAACATTGTTGATTTATCAAATGGCTGATGAAGAAATAAATCATAGTATGTTTCATTATGTAAAAATGAAGAATGAAGGATGTCATCTGAATGAAGGGGAACGAACTGGAGTTTTGGTTATTGATTTAATGAATGATTTACGAAATGATCCAGATGTGATACCTAGTTTTGGGAGCGTGGTGGTGAAAAATAATTTGAAGAGTTTTTACTTACAGCACAATGCTGTTAGTTATCATGAACTGTTATTGCGGTAGTATAATGAATGTATGGATGGTAAAATAATGAGTGAACATGTGAGTGATGATGAGCTTGAAAATGATGTTGATCTGTGTCTTTTTGTTGATAAAGTGTGGTGTAATTTTTATCAAAATTTTAATATTTTTCAACAATATGGTTTAGTTAAAAAATATGTTAAAATCAGAAGAGTGAACTATTACAAAATATGGATGAATTTGTAAAAAAGTTTAATTGGATCTGAGTCTTAGATGTGTGTAGATGTATGTGAGTTGAATGAAATAAATATGAGCATGTATGAAATAGAAGAAACATTTCGTTTAAAAAATCTTTCATATGCGAATTTAATAGTATCTTTAAGACAATTACATTTGTTTTATGATCATTTAATTGATGATGAAAAAACAGACGAGATCAATGTTTAGGTATTCGTGAAGTCATGAAGATTATACACCTTTAGGAATGAAGGAATCGCTAAAGGAATCGCTTAAAGAAAAAGTTGAAGTGAAAAAATAAAAAGTGAATTGAGAGAATTTTATGTTGAAGGTCGTAAGGATGTTTTTATTGAGTATGAATGCTTGTTTCAAGAGTTTAATAATTATCTTGATAAAAAAATGACTGATAAATGCTCGATATCAGAATATTCGCCACTACTTTCAGTAGACGAAGATGTTAGAAAGAAAAGGGAAGATTTAAGAATGCATATTTGTAGGAATATACAAGATATGAATATGTATTTCTATATTGTTGGAGAATATCTTAAACTTGTACTTAATATGTGGAGTAATTTAGGAAGGGAAGAAGATGAAGAGAGTGAAATGATGGATAAAATTATGAGAGAACAGTCAAAGTCTGTATAGAACAATATTGTAATATATTGTAAAATCTTGTAAAATATTGTAAACTATTGTAAAATATTGAACAAAATATGAAGAATATTATAAAATATTGAATTTTTATTGTAATTTATGTATACACGAATACAAAATGTTGTTGAATATATACAAAAATGTTGTTAAATGTTTTTGCGAGATAGTTGTTCAATTTCTATAAATGTAGGTATTTCTTGTTTTTCAATTATTTATTAATTGTCTTTTATACAATTCTGACATATTATTATGAACTTTAATTTGTCTCTCGTCATGACATATTACATCATTCGGATCAGGAGTTATAATCAAGCGTTCTTTATTTTCATATATTAGTTTTTTTAAATGTAATTTTAACATACAGTGTGTACTTTCTTCAAACAATTGATTTAGTGCTTCATCGGTGGTTGGACGTCCTCTTCTTTTTCTCTCTAGTTGTCTCTCTTGTTGTTTCAAAAAATGTATGTTTTTTCCCTGCCCTAAACCGCTTTGTATAGGTTGTACGACTGCTGCATGTTGTTGTTGTAACTGTCGTGGATTTTGCATAATTACTTCAGGTATTGGACTAAGATTGTTCATATCAGGAGATTGTTCTTAGAATTGATAAACGAATTAAATAGATCTTGTATTTCATTGTTTTCAGATTTGATTGGGTATGGTGGTGGTGGAGGGTTGACGGTGTTGTTATATTTCTTTACTTTGCTCCATTTTTTCATCATATTTTGAAATGTTATTTGTTGTGTTGAGTTGTTGTTGAATCCTATGAAGTCTTTGAAATCCTCTTCGTCATTTTTCTGTATTTACTAATTGAATGAATTTTTCAAAATTAAAAATGCTGTCTTCTATTTTTTGAGAATTGTTGCTGTACATTTTTCTCAATGTTGTTGTCGATACATTTTTGAGATGTATGTGTCTGATTTTTTTTTTGCTTGTGTTTTCTTATATAGACCATATTTTCCATTGGAATGTTTCTAATTAAGATATTAATCTTAAGTGGGTCAAGGTGAGATTTTTTGGAAAAATAAAGAAAGGCCAATGGATGTCAAGCATTTGAAATATTTTTGAGGGATTAAGTTTTTCAATCATTTCTGTTGATCTGATTAAGACATTCCATACCACACCAATTTTTTTGAAGGATTTTTCAAAATGTGATTAACATTCCTTGATTATTTTTTCCAATTTTTGAAGGAATTTTTCAATTGTAATTAACATTCCTTGAATTTCTATCAGACACTGAATGATTTTGGAATTTACCACTTCTATTTCGAATTGGTTATAAAACATGAGCAGGAAAAAACACTTTGAGCAGGAGAAGTAGATATTTCATTTTTTGAACTGAAGTGTAAAAGGAAAGCAACTTGTGCTTCCATATGTAAGGCGAAACACAGTTTTCATAACGTTACGTGTGCTTTGTCAAGAGAAGGTGTTGTTGATAGTTATACTGTATGCCCCCGCATGCAATGTTGGGGCACACATTGTTGGAAATCATTATTTAAGTTTTATTATCCATCTAACGACGGAAAGTTATCCAAGAAAATTTATGTACGTTTGCTACTGTACATTGGATTGTTGAATGGGGGTAGAATACCATGTTTGATTGATTATGACAGAAGTGACGAGGACGTTTTGAAGATTTTATATAATGTTTTGGACTCTGTACAGGTGAAGGCATTTTCAGAAGAAGAAAAAGAAAAGAATGGAGAATAAATTTTTTACCGAATGCTGTGCACTACCATACATGTATGTTGAAGAAACGAAACCCTTGATGCATTACAAATAAGCTAAAGAAGATGAGAAATTGTATAATATTATTAAAAATGGGATGTTGAAGGTATGTTACTTTGAAGGAATAGATATGTTAGTTAATAATAGGTTTTAAAAGAATGTTCAACATTTTTTATGGCTTACTGATTATAAATATATATATGTAGGTGATCGTATACATGGTATGGAATTACGAAGTGTATTACTTGATTTTGTTACTGGTTCTCATATAAAGGTTGAAGTGGGTATATCGTGGAGAGTCTATCAATCAAAATACTGCTCTTCAGGTAGACTCTATCAATGACCAAAACTAACACTTTTTCATGAAAAATGTGCACGAGATTGTCATTTAGAGGGTAATCACGATGGAGATACTACTTTGTATTTGGAAAATCAAGAATTATTACAACAAATATATAGTAAACTAATGGATATAATTGAAGAACAATCTGATTTCTTGGATAAAGATACGGAGTATTTTCGTTATGACGTTTTTCATAGAACTGGTCTTTTAATAGGTATTCGATTTTTACAACTTATTTTATATGCTCAGGAACATAGGGTATAATGTATAAAAGCTTTGAAGGAATCGTGTAAATGTAATAGTGATTGGTCGACGTTATTTTGTAAATGTAGTTTTATGCCACTTCTTGAGATTGATTTTGGTCTTGATTGTAATTGTGATTGTAATTGTGAATAAATATGGTATACAGAGAAGCAAAAATAAAATATCCAACAGAATTTGAGGAATGTCAAAGGAATAGAGAGAATAGTGAGAAAAATAAAACGTATTTTACAAAGTTTTATATGCTTGCACTTACACCTTATCAATACAAGTGTTTAAAAAGAACTTTTTGCGCTTACGATAGACTTTTTGATTATTGGCTTACATCTTATAATTGGTGTTATCATCATGAATTTTGTTTTCCCCACAAATGGTTATGTTCCAAAAAATTAAAAGCACTCAGAGATTTTGTTTTTCTTTCATTATATAGAGCATTAAAAATGTCTAAGAAAAAATGTAATATACCATCTTGTATGTGTAAAAAAATGAAGTTATATCACTTGCATTGGAAATGTCATAATAATAAAGAAGTACTTAATGAATTGAGTGAAGAAAATATTCTTTCTTGGTTTGAAGATGTTGGTGTTTTTCGAGCTGAATGAATGAAATCGATGTGTTTTGGTGATGATTTTGATATTGAAGAAAAAGCTATTACTAAATATGGAATGTGGTGGTTTGACGATTATGATGATAAATATTATTTAATAGATGAACATGGTCACATATGGCATGATATGTCAACTGTAAATCATTTGTATTACGATGTGTATCGTAGAAAAAGAAATAAAATGCAAACTATAAATAAACATTGTTTTTGTCATTGATGTCATTACTTGCTTGCTTTGCTTTCTAGTATGGATACTTTAGAAAGAAAAATATTAACTCAGCATATAACTCCTTATTATCATTCCGGTTATAAAACTGATTATATTCCTAAAGCTGTTGGTGGTGCAGATAAAAAAATTACTTTTGTGAAATAAAATGGAATAAAGGCATTATTATTGATGTTGATGATACAACAAGACAAATTACAAAAAATTCCAACAATACGTATCAAATATGTTCAATATTAAAAAGTACTGTAGATTATAATGAACAAAAAATAATTCATAAAATTATAGCCGATTAGAATACAACTATATCGGAAGATTACGAGGATGGTTTGAACTATAGTTTTTTGAAAGTGAAAAAATTGATTCACGATGTTCAAGTAACGGATAAGTTACGTAAACCTCATTTTTTTGTTGTGAAGATCAATTACTTATGAATCCTGTTGTAAATATGTTTTCAAAATTGATAGTTTTGAATAATTTAAATTTTAAAGTTGCTGCTGATGAAGATTTGATACTTCTAATTATTATCAAATTACAAACATATCCTACATAACTCGAAAAAGTTAGGTATAGCTACAAAACCTTACAGTGTTTTTGACATTACGATCATTTACTCAAACAGTTGGTTTAAAAATGACGAAGGGTGGTGCATTTTATGTAAAAATACTTATACCTACAATTGATTTTAACATGTTGAATTTATATATTCGTAAATTACATCCAATTAAGTGGATTAGCAAAGGAATTTCTGGTGTAAAAATACTAAATGGAGAATGCGATACACCTTACTGGAATTGTCTTTGTCATCATCGTCCAGATCCTGTGCATTGTTATCTTGAAATGTTTGGAGATAAAGATATGAAGTCATCTTTAAAGATGAATGAATTAAGATGTTTTTTAAAAAAATATCTTAATGTTAATATTGAAGATTTTCATGAATTATGTGCGAGTGACTATTTTTCAACACAGAGATGATGGTATAAAGATGGAGTGTAATACATCTACGTTTGCAAAACCTATAGAATTCGCATTGTTTGCTTGGTTGTAAAAGAATTATGGAAGAATTTAATGAAAAGTGAGTATGGAATGTGTTAATCAGATTAATTTCATGTGTCTTAAAAAAATTAGATGTTAATCTGCTTATTTTATGTGTGGAATGTGTTAATCGGTTTAAGTCTGTGTTGTTCGGAAAACCATCGTAAAATTCTCGGGATATCATCCTAAAAATACTCAGAAAATTTTTTTTTCACTTCTAGAATGGAATTCAAACAATTCAGATGTAATTTTCCAGCTTTTTACATACCATTGAGTTATTGTAAAGAATTAAATAAACATTTAGATTGAATTATAATTGAAAAACAGAAAGTTATAGAAACAATTAGTGGAATGCGTGAATATAACATGTATAAAATTTTATTAAATTTGCCTTGTCAAAGTATAGAGGATAAATTTTTTATTTTAGCTGTTCACAAGTATGTTCATTCTAAAAACAATATCACCATATTTTCATCATCAAATGAACAACAATCATTTATTGATACAATGTTTTTGGATTTTAGAAAAGATAATATAGAGAATTTTAAGAATAAGGATAGATATATCACATACATGTACATGGGAATATTTGGATTTATGATATTATTATTAAAACTGAAGAATTGAAAGAATGTTGTTTCAAACGTTAATATAAGAAACTGCGTTTTGCTCACTGTATCAACTCAACTCAATTCAACTCACACTAAAGCAACATGGATAGGAAAGTTTATGTTGGAGCTTCTGCAGCAAAACATACCACACAATGACTTAGTGTGAAAGCTGGTGTGGAGAAGATTGTTTGGTTGAATAATTATGACAAAAAAAGTATATATTTCCTCTTCAAAGTTTGTAGTAGGGGTTGACGGTTTTGTGAATTCAACAAACATTCCAATAAGTTTTGAAGCGTTCCGATAATTTGGTCAAACAGCTTGAACAGTATCAAACGTTTGATCTTGAACACAACATTCACGTTGTTTTTAAGCGAGAAAAAGATAAAAGAAAGGTTTTACGAAGCGGTGAACATCTTTTTGGAGGTCTGGTGTTGATTAATCAGGTTGGTACACCTGTTGTTAACATCGTTGAAGAGAAGTATGTAGAAGAAGATCCAAATGCAGAAGTCGTTGAATTGACTGACATACAGAAAGTCTGTGAGGATGCTCAAAAACAGACGTGGGAAGATGATAGGTTTGAAAAGTTTGTTTTTTCAAAAAATTGGCCATTTCAAAAGGTTCATTCAAGATTGGAAAATTTTCAAAGCAATTTGAAGGGGGGTGATAATGTCAATGCGCACTCAATAATATCGCTAATAAAAAGAGAAAAACACCACCAGCAGCGGATGAAAGTGGAAAGAAAAGACGTAAACGAAATGTGATATTGGATAGCAATGATGAAGTAATAAGATGTATGAAGAAGTTATTTTGTTGTATGAGATCAACAAATAGAGATGTGGAACATTGCGTGAGTAAATATAAAGAAATTATCTGTAAAAATACGAATGTTGATTTGGTCAGGGATGTTTATCGAAAATTTGGAAAAGAACAATTAGAGCAACTATATAAGAAATGTTGTTCTTCTTTATTAGACAAAGAACTTAGTTCTTTATGATTCAGCAGAACTGATATACTGAAATACTGATATACTATTCTTTATTGATAGACTACGAAAAATGCCAAGACGAACAAATAGGAGAAGGAAATATTGTAAATACACAAATAGCTGATGATGATACAGCTGATCAATTTATTTTATTTCAACGAAATTTATTGGTGAACGTAAATGACAAGAATATTATGAGCAGTTTTGAGAATAATAGAAAGAATATTTTACCTTTGTTTCTAATCAATAATAAGGAGAACTTAAAAAAAAATTATTCATTTTTGGATAGAATACAACAAAGATAAGAACAAAATAACAAATGAAGTCATTGAAGTTAGTTTATGGTTAGAGTACATTTAAATGATGGATGTTGAACAATATAAGAAAATATTAAAAGGTTAAATTCCATTGAAAAAATATAAAAACACACAGCTGTTGAATATCCAGCATTCACAGTCTATGTTCGAAAGGTCACAAGATAAAATTGCTCCACCTCAAAATTTTAATCACAGTTTTCCTTTTCCAAAAAGTTATATTCCTACATACGTAAAAAAGAAAGCATTACATCATTCCCAATTCCTTCCGATAGCCCATGGCATAGTTGTGACGTCACTTCCGGCGCCAGATGTACCAGATAAGCTACTGGTACTGATGAGAAGCAACTAACTTTTCACAAGTGATGGCATCAACTGTTGGGAAACCGAATCTTTGCCAGCATTGGGATCTTTTTTTGTTGTCATCAACTGCTGTAATTGTGATGCACTCTGACTTGTCTCGCAGCTCCCTGTCAATAGTCGCTTTCATTATTTCTGGTCTACAGGCAGCAACAAAAGCTACGTCTACGACCTCAGGTTCAAACTCTTGACCCTCAGCCATGGTAGCGAATCAACGCTAGCAAAAGACGGAGATGTAAGCGAAAGGGCCAATATTGTGGTTAGTGGTTCTTTACGCACTCGAGGTTCAAAGATTCAAGCTTGAATTTTCGCATCAATCATGAAATACACTTTACAATATGTAATCGTAATAATATAACTTGTCGTTTTGTGTTAAAACGAGAAGTTATAGCATCAAAACACTAAGTTAACACCCACAAAAGTTAACTAAGTTAACACCCTTCAAAAATGACAAGTTTGACGGCTCAAACTAATAAGTTTCGGTTCAAAAACGTCCTAATAGAGAGGTTAAGATACATAAACACGTAACTTGTAACTTGTAGCTACAGGTTAGCGGTTAGCAGTTTGGTTCCGAACAAGGGGACTAAATTAGTTAAGATGTGTTTGTGGCTTTGTGTGATGAGCAGTGTTTAAAATGTTTTAAATTTTCTAGAAAACATTATTAAAAATACCATGGAAATCTAAAATATATATATGACTGAGTAATACGTCCTACAAAAGTAGAAAATATATGGCTAAAAGTAGTTGCAAAGCCAATTTCTTGACACATTTTTGAAGTAATATTTCATAAACAAGCTAGTGTTTTAGGCATGGTTTCTAAACCCATGTGCCCAAACAATGCCGAGGTGAAGCCGAGGCATTGTTTGGGCACATGGGATTTGGGAACCAACTCTAAAACACTAGCGAGTTTATGAAATTACTTCTCAAACAGTACAAAATATTCACAAGCCTGAGGTCAATCTTAGATATTAACATAAGCTAAGAATGTGTGGTGTATATCAGTCATGCATAGTAAGTTGGCTGTTAATTATCATGTAACAGTAGCTTACAAAACAGCAAGAAGAGTTTGCAGTTGTAAAATTAGCAAAGACGAAGGATGCCATCAAAGGCTAAGAAGAGACGTTTCAAAGAACCACTTAGAACTTTGCTGTAGTGTATATGGTTAAATTGTAGTGTGTCAACGCATGATTCTGTATTTGGATTTGTTGCATAGATATTAAGTTATAGCATGGTGTGTTTAGAAAGATTTCTAACTATAGTATATAGAAATATTTCTAAATACAGCAATTACGTTTAATTGCATAATCTTTTGTTTACCCCTCAATTTCCCTATTGTTCAAAGCCCTTCTCACTTGAAGAAATTAAGAAGCTATTGTAGACGACGTTTCCAGTTAGGTACATGTGATGCTATTCACGCCACATGATTGGCCGAAGGCTTATGAATATTTCGTACTGTTTGAGAAAGGTTTTTCTAAAACTGTGATGAAGCCTGGTTTTCACCGTGAAAGATATATACATCTGGAACGCTAACTGCACTAACCAGTGGGTTTCAGGAATATGAAGCCTGGTGCCGGTTGTTCAAAGTTGGGTTAGCAGTTAACCGGGGTTTAAATTTAATCCACCATTTTATATCCCGGTCTTGAAGCAGTATTTATTTTTAGTGCAAAGTTTCTTCGAAAGTTTGCAGTATTGTGATGAGTGGGGCAAATTCACTTCAGTCCGTCAGTCAGTCATACAGTCAGTCATACAGTCATAGTGTAAACTTTCCGGGGGGTGTTTTCAGGTATTTCTAGTGCATATTTCTACTATAATGTTAAATAAATTTGTGAGCATGCACCTCCGTTTTCGCTGAAATTGCCATCGAACACGTGCTTCGCGGCGAAATATTAAATATTTTTGCCT
>JAODVM010394493.1:0-10602 GCA_025400095.1 Phenganax marumi
CCATCAAAGATTTTGATGTACAAGACAGACTGGGACGAGACAATATTTTCAACAGCTTCAATGATCAACATGATCTCCTGGTCGAATTTCGTGATTATCCTGAATTGCTGATTGGCTCGAAATTCGTGATTATCCTGAATCTCGTGTGCACACTCACGCGGTCGCAGTAGTGAGGGGCTGGAAACAAGTAACCTATTCGCTTCGGTATTTCCAAAATGGCGGAAAATGGTCCTGGAGAACTAGAAAGCGTGGCCGAAAAGTACTCTGAAGACGTTAGTTTATCGGAGGCAGATGGACTTTTTGCTGGTAAGGTTCATACTTTGTTATGTAGTTTTCTTGAATAGGATGTACAGGAGAATATACCAGGGTATTTTCTATAATTTTTGAAAGAAACGAGTTGAGCACGTGGACATACGAGTGATAGTCATACGCCGATACGGTCAATGCCAATGGCCAGTGCATCGACAAAAATATTTTAAAAGAACAAGGAAGGCATGTAAAGTGCAATGTACTTGAGAACAAAGTTTCTGCTCTGCTCTCCCTTAATTTTAAGTGCACTGTGCCATTGACTTTTGGTATGTTCAAAGTACACATCACTTAATATAGCAGCTTTTTTTTAATCGTTTTTAGAGGAAACAGAGACAGCAGCAGACGAGCAGGTTTCAGCGCCAGGATCTGCAAAACGAAGAAAGACACTGATAGGGAGGAAGGTCCGTGTAACTTTAATGTACCAATCAAATCGAAACTACAACATCCCCCATGGCATTGTACTACAGAAACTTGGATAGTTGAAATTCTCCACCCTGAGCCAAAAAAAAATGTATATGCCCGACATCATGTTCCTATTTTGGAGATCAAATGTCACAACCCCAGCTAAGAGATCAGCATTTATTGTTTGTAGCGTTTTCTCTGCGAATTGTAACTTCTACATTTAGCCCTGGTGCAACTTTTAAACTTGCTTTCAATTTGTGTTTCACTTGGCCACTAACTTGCATGGACTTGCACTGACCTGCATGGACTTGCTTTGACTTGCATGAACTTTGAGCAAGCTCAAATTTGAACTTACTCAAGTCCATGCAAGTTCTTTGTCGGTGGCCAACAAAGTCAGTGTATAACGTACAAACCTTCTGAAATTGAGATTTTTTATTGTGAATATTTTTGCGATGGCCAGTTTACACTTATTGTCCATGAAAATCAATTTTTGAAACAAAACTCAACAAATTGACAAAAACAACTTCCTTGGCTCTTTGTTCATGGAACAAATTTTCAAAATTGATATTTTTCCTATCCCTTCTGTGTATTTTTCCTATCCCAGCTGTGCATGAATCAAATTTGGGATTTGCAAGCAAAATTGAGATAATCCTGCCTAAATCAGGATGGTTGGACACTCTGAAGTGCAAGTTGAACACAAGTTTGAAGGTCTTGGGCTTCCAGGCATATTTAGCTTTTCAGTTATTTCTGAAAGCCAGTACCCATTGTCATTTTTAGTTTATTTATGTTCAATAATTTATTATTATGTTAGTATCAGTGGTACAATAAAGTTGTTGTTGTTGTTGTTGTTGGTCAAAATTTGCACTGACTTGCATTAACTTGCATCTAATCTATGTTTAGCCAAGGCTTAAGAAGTGTGATTTTTTGTTCATATTATAAAATACTTTTCTTTTACCAACACAAAATTACAAAATGTAACAGTACTTGATAGAATGATCAATAGAACAAAATGTTTCAAATTCAGTTGGCATAACTTGATGACCTCATGCCAGGATGCAATACAGTGTGCAATGCACTTATTGGTGAGAGGGGGGAGAGGCCAAGCATATGTGGCTAATTTGACAGCAATTAACTGCCCGTGATTGGGATATTTGACCGATTTAATAGATTTTCTGACAAGTTTAGAGTAAACTGGTCACCTATTTGATTGTTAGCATTTGCCTCTGGGTGGGTAATTTGAACAGAAGTTCTTGTCTGAGTTGAAATGCCCAACCTATTCCCTGCCTCCCCCCTCCTCTGGCTTAACAATGTTAGGTGCATAACAAAAAACTGAGACAAATTTTTAAATTCTCCACCCTGGAGCAGTCACCAGTATCATATTCCAACCTACTCAGACAACAACTGATAATGTATTGTCCCGGATATGCTGGAGAAGGGGTGATGGTGGTTGGGTGTTAAACCTTTGATTTGATCAATACATATATTGCTCAATTTAATCATTTGCTCATATTAATTTAAAATAGCTAGAATTTATATAGTGCTCTTTACAAAAAAAATGAGCAAAAGCACTTTACAATTAAAATATTTACAATATAAGAAAAAATGTTTAAAATCTGCAAGTTAAATATCAAGTAAAACAAGATATCATTAAATTACAAAAACATATTTATGGGAAAATGACTTTTAAGCAAATTCTACTTTGGGAGAGATGATATTTTGATCTGCAGAAAGTTTAACCCTAATCTGTGTTTTGTCAGAAGTTAAGGGGCCATGGTAGCACTTAAATTAGAGGCACTCAAAACTTTGACTTATCTTTGTCAGTACACATGTAAGCTCACAAAACAGCATGTTTGCCTTTTTCTACTCTGTTGTGTTGATATGGTTAGTTTTTCACTGTAATTAAAAGCAACTGTTACCATCTTCTGACATCTTAACTTAACCCCATCTGACACAGGCTTTTTTTGGGTTCCTAGTCATGGTGGGGGGGAGGAGAAAGTGTCCGTGGCCCATAGCTCGGAAACTATGATGATGCCATTTTGGATTTTATGGTGGCCAACTATAATTTTTTCTGACATCAGAAAAAAGGTCTTATAATTATGACAAAAAATCAGTGGAAAACTCTTGGGATGAAATTTGATTAGTAAAAAGTAAAATTTCAGAGAAAAAATCAAAATTCAACTTTCAAGTAAAATTCAGAAAAACTTTACAGAAACTTTTGCTGATGTGTCACTCAGAAACTAGTTGCCATAGAAACATATTCATTAAATGACACAGCCAGCTTTAACTCATAAAATTGTTCTTTAAGAAATAATTTATTTTAGGACAAGTTACAAGACTTGGGAGTTTTACCTTTAATGGTTTGTTCTTCAGAGAGGTTTGAATATAGCTCTGACACTTTTTCACCTAACTGGGGACATCGGGCTTAAAAATGCTAAAGTTATAGATTTCATATTTAAAGTTACATGAAATCTAAAAAACATACAATGAACTCAGTAAATATCTACATGTATAAAATACTTAAAAATTGTATACATGAATGTATACTGAATCCCTTATAGTTACTCTCACCCCCACTCAAACTTTTGCCACACCAACTTGGAATACAGTTCTGAACACCTTTAGAAGGGCCATGCACCAACTATGATTAAAATGTTAGCTCTTTTAGCTTACTTTCACATTTGTGCATTACAGATAACTAAATATCTATAAGTGAAAGTAGACTCTGTTATAAAACTTGCCATCTTAAAATATCCCTGCTCCCCTACCCCCGAAAATACACCCAGATATAAAAATGCCCATTAGTATCTCATATGCCATATGTGAGGAAATAGGATATGTAGTTGGTTTTTTCTATGATTTAGAGCTCCTATTTGAAACAAAATTCAAACAAGATGTCTGTAATTATGTAAATGATAACACATGGATACAGTGACCCAGTTGGCTGTCTCGCCCAGCTATAGGGGCCAGAGCATGTCCAAGGGACCCTGGGGAGAGCAGTGTATGCTGACATGGTCCCCTAGTTAAATAAAATTTATTATTATTATTTTTATTATTATTATTATTAATTATTATTATTATTACTATTATTATTAAGAACATTGCTTTTCACTACTTTGTATTTGTGATTTTAGATTTGCCTACATGTGCCTGTAGTATTGCAGTGAATTTAGTTTTCACGGTGTCTTTATTGCAGAAGTGCAAGTTTGTGGACATCTTTGCCCTCCAGCAGTGAAGACATGCCTGCTAACCTGGGCTGTCATGCTTCTAGACCTCCCCGTGGTACAGCCTGGATACTTTACAATTGTAAAGGCTAACGTGGAAGCAAAACTCTAACAAAGATAATTGTAAAATCTTTTTTTGGTATTATTGCCTTATAAATAAATATATTTTTAAAAGATGTAATTCAACTTTATCACACACACATATAAGTGGACAAAAAATGCAACCTTGGGTTATGGCAACGACACTTGTTGTTACCAGGTTCGATTCCTGGTCAGGGTCAACTAACATTGTCTAGCAAAACAACTATTTGCACAGAAATGTGCTATTTGGAACCTCGAAAACAATCGCTATTCTTCGATATTTTAATTATAATATTTCACCCTATCATGAAAGTTATGGACGGTTTTTGGACAGAAATTTTAGGACCATGGTAGAATTGATCCATAACCATGGCAACACTGTTGCCCCTGGTGGCATAGTTGTTACAGCAATCAATTGACAGATCACTTGAGCATGAATCTGCTTAGTTTAGACCCTAAGCCTCGTATGCTCTCTGAGATACAGGCCAAATAATCATTTGTAAGATTCCTAGAAGGTTGACAATCACACGTGCAGCAAATATAGCCAGATCACTTTGGTATGAGCCTGTCAAGTTTTGAGCCTTAACTAAAAATATCAAAGTAGGTAATGGTGTTTCATTTCACTTTCAAACAAATTTCGATATTTAAGGCTTTTGGTATTGGAATTGGTGGCAACATCTCTGTGACATTTTGTTCAATTCCTTTTGTTTTTCACAGTTTGCTTATCTTGAGATACTAAACAGATTAAAACGTTAAAAAAACAGTCAATATAAAAAAAATGTTGATTAATTTGTTTTGATCTTGAAAACTCGCCGATGGCAATTACGTGGACGTGGTCACCATTGCAACGGATAATTTTCAACCCGGGAACCAAATTCCTCAAATGTGATACACTATCACGCCAAATCTTGTTTGAAAAGCTTTAAAAATTTGGTAGCTTAAATTTTTATGGTTGGGAGTATTCAATTTGAAGATAATATATGGGTGAAAATGAGCAAATATGTGTCCTTAAATGGGTTAAAATACCGGAAACGCACTTGCTACCATTCCAAAATAAATTGCTTCCTCCCCCTCCCCTCCCTTTCCTCGCGCGCGGCGCGTCTACAAGCAAACTAGGCTTCTGCAACAGGTTTCTCAATGAGGTTTGGACTGTCATCGGTTTGTCCCCTTTCATTTGGTTCCCCTTTCATCGGACCCCACACACGTCTTCCCTTCTTTTCTTTCATGTCCTTCTGTCTTCATGTCTCTTCATCCTCATCCTTTCTTTCTCTTGCGCGCACTATCGTCCGGACCTTAGTTTGTACACATACACGCACGCGTACTCTACTTACAGCGAGGTTCAGGTGGCCCAGGTTCGTTACAATGAGGTTTGGCTCATCGGTTGTCCCTCTTCACTTGGTTCCTTTTCATCGGCAACCACACACACCTTTGTCTGTCTTGTCCTTTTCATTTTCATCTGTCCCTTTTGCGTGCACATGTGCCTACCTCCTTTCCGGGCAGGATGGAGGTCACATGCCTCCCTTCGGGGAGGCGTGTGTGTGTAACCCTTGGAATCAGAGGGAACCTTAAGGTGTGGAAGTCATAGGGATGCTTTTGCATTTTTACAGCAGGGGGCCACTCCACCCACCACCAGGGAGTGGCCAACGAAGAGCCTGGTGGTGTGGTGCTGAAACGTACCTGCCCAATTTTTAATGGACTTGTGATTGCTGGAACTTTTGCATAAGCTGTGACTCCAATTTTCCTTTTTGGTTACTTGGTTTCGATCGTGAACGTCGGCAGCTTGCTTTCCTTGTCGTTGCATTGCACTTTGACATGTTTTGACACCGCACTGCAACTTGTTTTTTCATGGTTAGATGCCGCTTTACTTCCTGACCTCTTAGGTTTCCTGGACCACTTAGGTTTCCATATGGCTACTGGGCATCTTACCGAACGCAATTGATAAGTGTGTAGCTGTAACCTTTGGGACCTCCGCTAGATGGACCTCTACTTCCTTTCTAGGTCTCCTTACCTGTATCCTTAGGAAATGGAACCCTAGGCCGGCGTGTGGCGCCGCATTCAGTTCCGTACACAAAATCTCAAGTGTGTTTGGCCACGCGCCAACCCGGGATGAGCCCGCAGAGTGCCTCCCGTGGACCCGTCGAACGGGTGTACGTCCATGTTCCCCGGCTTTGGGAACGCAGATGTCCGTAGCGGACAGCAGGTGGCCTAGGCCGTACGTCCGATGATCTTTGTCCCATCTTTGGAATTCCAAGTTGGCTCATGCCTTTACGTGACCGCAGCGGTCAAAGGTGGCAGCCTTCGGGCAAGCCGTACGTGGTCGCAGCGACCAAAGCTTGTTCAAGGTTCTTTGGAACCTGTCGGAGCCTTAGTGTTTCAGTTGATCCTCCTCCTCTCGCCATGTTTCCTTCTCCGGCTGGCCTCCACCCCGTGGACGGCATCACGATGAGGGCCCAGACTATCCTACATCGAGAAATTCTTCATCTACATGGTTTGTTAATTCTCGCCATCTCCCTTCTTCGCACCCGTTTCGCCATTCTCAACCCTTCGTTCATGGACTACATCACCTCCCCACACATCCAGCTACAAATTCGAGGACTGGACTCGGCGATTCGACAAGCGACTCAGGTTATCCACAACGGAGTACACTACTTCCAAGAACTTCTTACTACCTTTGGGATGATGCACACTTTGAACAGTGACACCTCTCAGGTTGTTGCCGAACTACGTGGATGCTCAATCTTTCCTGACCCTCGCCTCTCATCGTTTTCCTCTACACCTACCTCTCCTCAGGGCCCGGCTACGACAAGGAGTATGCCATCTACCAGCTTCCCGGGTGCACCATCGATTCCTCCACCAAGAACTCCTTCGATCCATCGTCCACGTCGATCTGTGATTAATCGATCCAGCACCGCTCCATCACGGTCCCGGTCTCACCCTCGTTCGAACCCTAGGAATCTCTAGGTAGTCTTCGTCACTTTTCCATCTCGGAAAAGAAAAAGAAAAAGAATTTCTTCACTTTTCCCCACTTGATTCTCTACACTTGCTCATGGTTTCGTGACACTTATTTCGCACTCCTTCCTCTTGATTTACATGGCTCTCAGCTTTCCCACGATCTCCACCCTCTCTTTCGAGTTCGCTTCCTTTCGTCTCGCCGCTGCTATGTCGATGCCACCCTCGATGACATCCACTCGACCTACGGGATCAACCTCAACCGCTGGACTACCGGCTGCTGCTCAAGAGGTACTTCTTCGTGAACTTCGTCACATACACTCCTCTCTACATTTGATTCTGCTGATTTTACGTGCCTTTTGACTCCGTGAATCCCTCCATCGTGGACACGATCACTTGCCCTCGTCTCAGCTCCACCCTTCGGGCACTCGAAACCAGTTTTGAACAGATTCGACGATCTACCCGCACTACACTGGTCTACGCCAATGAACTATGCGCTGCCTTAGCTATTCCACATCCAGTGGGACACACCCAGTTTCCTCTCCTGCATCCTTTCCTCCCACCAGACCTTCTCTCCTCCTCCTCCCTTCTCCTCCTTCTCCACCTACGACGACAACGATGACTACGACTCCAACTCCCGCTCCTTCTCTTCCTAAAGCCCCTCCTCCTACTTTGACCTTCTCGGAGTTACCGATGATTATGGCGATGAAGAGGTCACCCCTCTACCATCCACCAACCCACCACCTGGCACCGAAATTGCACGCGGCATTCCAGCTCCACCACCACAGTCCGAACCTGCCACGGGCGACTCTACTCACCACAACATCACCACTTCCCCCCCACCTTCCAACCCACCTCCTCACCAATCTTCCTTCACTCGCTCTCACTCCACTCCCACCTTTCCACCCTCTCCACCTTCACATCTTACCACTCCATTCTTCCCACCACCACGCGTCCACGCACCACGTTCGCGGCCACCACCTTCTCACCCACGTACAACGGTTCCACCACCTCTCAATCCATATGCACTACAACCGCGACCCAGGCAGCCTTCTCCCCGCAATCATCGCACATCACGCACGACTCGATCTCGACATCATGCTCGCCGACATGACCGACGACGTTCTCCCAGGAGCCGCTCTCGCCGCCGTTCACGCTCCCGACGGGACAACCGGCACAGTCGCCGCTCACATTCTCGGCGACACCGTTCTCGCACACATCAGCACCAGCCGCGGGAAACACTTCCCGCCCAGGAACATCACCACACATCCAACCCTCCTTCTACACGTTCTCGTTCTCACCATTCCACCCACCAGCATGGCAACGCACGCGCAGACGCGCCAGCACCACGTGCCACATCACACGACACACCGGTCTCGCCTCCCGCCTCGGCTCACCCTCCTTCGGATCGAGACTCATCGGCGACAACTCCTTTGGTACTACTACCTGGACCAGGCGATCGACAACCTCCTCAACCTACACCTCCCGTCTCCAACTCCACTTCAAGACCCACCACTCCACCACAAGCATTTCAACCTCCTCCGGCAGCACCATTTCCCTCACTCCATGCCTCGGAAGCGGAGGAACTTCGGCTACTTCGTCTTCAACTCCAACAACAGCAACAGGCTGCTCACCACCTGCAACAACAGGCTCTCTTTCACTCCTCTTTCACTCCGTTCCTCTCCCCTTTTCCATTCGTCGTTCCCGCTCTCCACGCAGGAAATCTTCGGGCCTTCCGGTTGAAACTCCTCCTTCGACTACATCTTTTGAGACCCGATACCCGATTCCCAAGGCCTGGACCTCTGATGACATCTACTTGGATCGGCAGCAGGAGTACAAATTGACTTTTCCTCGTGGAGTCGTCGCAACTGCTTGGAGTCGTAATCTTCATATTGACCACCAACCCATTGAGGACGTGCGTCTTATCGACGTACTCAGTCGCAAGCAGGAGAACTGGACTTTGAAGCTTGTCGCAAACGGCAGGTTGGTACAGTATGAGGGGTTCAGGAATCGTCAAGAGGCCTACCTTTGGTCTTCCCTTTCTCGGAAGATCTTCAACAGCTCTGATGTTGACATCGCCCGCATCATCGGTCACACCCTTAAGGCCGACAAGCTGGACCTTCCCAATCTCTCCCGCCTTACCATTTCCTGGGCCTGGGAACCCAAATTGGCTCAGAGCGCCACCCAGAATGCCCTCATCCGCATGCTGGCCACGGCCAATGCCCTCGTCGCCTGATGGTTCCTACAACACTTCCCGACGGCCTTTGTTGACCTATCATCATGTCTTACTTTTCCTCACCTCTTCCTGCTCCTTTTCGTTGCCGTCTCTCTCTCTCTCTCAGCTTCTCGGCTCAAACGTATGCCCCCACCCTCACCACACCTTGATCTTCTACCTGGACTATGTCACAGGCGAACACCTCCGACCTGGTCTCTACTATTGCGACACAACTCAACATCGTCATTGTCGCACTTCGTTTATTCGTGGATATGATTCAAAACCCGGATACCATCTCTCCTGCTGGTATGACTCCAGGCCCTTGCCTTAGGCCAACAACTTCTCTCGACTGGTGATTCACGAGGATGGGAAGTCCCACACACTTGCACCCTTGAAGACCTCGTCCTCTACTTTATCAACTCACGACGAGTACGCCCACAGGGACTTTCCACTGAATACCCCCGTGAATCCGTTCCTTTTCCCTACAGACCTCTCCATACAGTAGCTCCCCGACTTCATGACGATGCCATTGGTCAACTCCGACTACCATTGACTGCCCTACTGGTCCTCTTGTGGTTTCTGTTCGTCTTCTTCAACTCTTCCTACAGTTCTTCGTTTTGGTGGATGCACATTGTGAACTTACTTATTTGGAGCCTCGCCCTTTGGTCTTTTTGAAAGGTCAACTTGGCCGCCTTATTCTTTTTCGCACACTTAGCGCAGGTTTTATGTGTCATGTCGTTTTGCTTTATATTTAATTAGACTTGCTTGGCAGTGCTGGATCATAGCTAAGAGCTGAAACACATGGCATTTTGCCTCCTGAGAGTTCACATGAATATGCTCATGTAAGTGGTTCGCCCCAATCCAGCTCACCGAGAAACACTTGACTTGTACTACAGCGTCCTTGAACGAAGCAAGGGCATCTTCAAGTGCAGGGTCTCTCCAAGCGCAGAAGAAGTAGGTCTCTTGGAGGTGACAATGTCTGGTGGTGATGAGGGGGAGGCGCCTAACAGTCGGTGCGGTGGCTCATGCCCGACGGCCTCACTACTCGCTCTCCTTTTCCCGGTTCCCACTTTCTCACCCCTCTGTTTCCGGTTCCTCTACCTCTACACCTTGGACTACCAATGAGGGGGAGGCGCCTAACAGTCGGTGCGGTGGCTCATGCCCGACGGCCTCACTGCTCGCTCTCCGTTTCCCGGTTCCCACTTTCTCACCCCCCTGTTTCCGGTTCCTCTACCTCTACACCTTGGACTACCAATGAGGGGAGGCGCCGAACAGTCGGTGCGGTGGCTCATGCCCGACGGCCTCACTACTCGCTCTCCTTTTCCCGGTTCCCACTTTCTCACCCTCCACACCTTGGACTACCAATGAGGGGGAGGCGCCTAACAGTCGGTGCGGTGGCTCATGCCCGACGGCCTCACTGCTCGC
>JAODVM010394604.1:0-10599 GCA_025400095.1 Phenganax marumi
AGCTTTTTATTCTGAATTTCAGGAAAAGTTTTCCTACGTTATATTCGAGATGTAGACTGCTATAGCAACACAAATGTATTATTCAGCGTTTGTGACTTTTTTGTATTTAAAATGAAAAGTGCTTATTTTAACGTTCGCTTCGTTGAGCTCGCGTCGTAGAATCTGAAGTTCCCTACTAGGTGCAGTTATGACGTTTGCTAGCGCGGGATAAATCCTCATATCCCATGTTGTAGTACGTCAAAACATCGAGTACGGCGATTTGGCTGTTTTCAAGCAAACAAACATCGCTTTTATTGGGTAATGCATAATTATAATCGTGTTTAACTATTCCTCTTTAGGTTTTCACAGAGCATGAGAGCGTTGAGCGAAGTCGTCGTCTTCAAACAGAACCTATTGATCTGTACGAATGCTTTAAAGCCTTCACGAAGGAAGAAGAACTCGGAGAAGATGAATTGTGGTACGTTAATACTAACAGCTTATCAACTAAGGGCCTGTTTACATGGAGACGAGTTATCCGGCTAGACGAGTTACTCAGCTGGACTGAGATCCCGGCTACTCTATATAATAAGTAGTTTACCCGGCTGGCTGTTTACATGGAACAACTGCCGAGATCCCGACTTTTTCTGCCGAGCTCTCGGCAAGGCGAGTTACTCGGTTGGTCCATGTAAACACTTTTCGAAGGGAAACCCGGCTTGGCCAGGAGAATTCTTGTCTGTTCCGCATGCGGCTGTCATTATCTGTCATTATTTTCCTTCAAAGTAGAATCGCTTTAACATTTATTGGAGTCTGATAGGAGTATATGCCGGGTTGCTTGGTCGCATGTAAACACAGTGCTTGCTCGTCCCGGAAAAGCCATGTAAACAGGCCCTAAGGCAAAATAGACGTTTTCACATCTCAAATTGGTGCACTAATCGCTTTAGAGATACTGTTATTATGACGTCCGTTATTAACGGTGGTTGTGACTTGAAAGTTGTAGAATATGTGCGAGAGTGTTTTTGATTTCTGACTTATCAACCGTTTAAGCTAAACGGCGTACGAACAACCGGCCCCTGAGCTACAAAAATTCCCGATCAAAACATGTAAAAACACTGTGGATGAACCGGGATGAACTTAGCGCGGGATATTCTACTGCACTTGTGGGATATTAGGGATGGTTTAGGGAACGATGTGGGATGAGCCAGGCTATACTCTTCCCTAACATCATCAAGGAGTGGAGTATCCCTAGTTGTCACCTGCTGCCTGGAATATTTCAATCGGGAGTTCCGATGGCTCAGTGGCCAGAGCGCTGGTGACTAGAAGTGGAGACCTTGGGTTCGATTGTCAGTTGGGACGTTCAGAGATTAAGTTTCACCAAGTCGTTTGACTAAATTGACTTTATTTGAATTTTACAATTTGAACAAGTGTAATTTTTCAATTTTACTTGAAAAATCTTAACTTTCGGCATACTTCACGTTTAGGTATTGCTCAAAATGTAAGAAACATCAACTGGCGAGTAAGAAGTTGGATATCTGGAGCTTGCCTCCGATATTGGTAGGTCCGGAATTTTCCAACGCTTTCGATATTTATATTAGGAGCTGTTTACGCGGTACCGGATTCGCATGGTCGCGACATCGACTTTAGCCACCATCCTCAAAAAATCCCCAATGTTCTGTCGTGCCCATGGGAATCCTGTTCCTTGTAAACGGGGCGTTAAAAGGCGATTTAATGTCTGGACGACTTAAACTTCTCGTGCTAAATGCGACTAAGATGGATACTAGATGAATTTTCATGAAGAAAAACGATACTTGGTCGCTCCTTTTTGTTGCCGTTTCTTCTGTTTTTAAGTTTTTCATTGAGGCCGTGTCTTAGTCTTTCGGCGTTCAAATTCTATCTTTTCTTATTTTCGTATTTACAATAGACGTTGCTTAGACTTTGCATTTTCGTCGATTTGAGTATAAGATACTTTTTGTTTGAAGAATCTAACGTATAAACAAAGTCTAGCTAAGTTTAGGTTGGACATCAATCCCTCGCCTTAGTCGTTTGCCCAGTATTCATGCATGTTTCTATCAAACGAATGAGTCGTGTCAGACGCTAGAGTCGTCTCCTGATACAAACACGGCTATTGGAGGCTATACAATTAAGAAACTAGTTTGTTAATCTTTAAAATTGTTCAGTCCGTAGAAGAATGCAAAAGGAGAATTAATCCACAGCTCAGTGGCTGTCCTCCATGTTGATTATTCGAGTGTTAATAGGGACCCTAAGATTCTATGACGCGAGCTCCATGACGCGACTGCAAACATTTGATTTTTTAAGCTGAAAAATGATGTTTGGAACGTTTTAGCACTATTATGCTATAACTTCAGAAATTTATGGAACGCGTTGTTCTTGTTCTGTTAAGGGAGATATGATTCATGAGAATTTTTATCGTGAACTAGGTGCAGTTTGTTGCAGAGGTGGATCAGATGTCTTACTCTGAATCAAAAGGAAAAGTTTTTTTTGTGGGATTCGTAATGTTGACTGCTATAACTACCACAATATTTGAGATTCACTGTTTAAAATGAAAAGTGCTAATTTCACTGGTCACGTCGTAGAATTTTGATATCTTTTTTATAGCAACTGCAATTACAAAAACCTTTAAGTTGAATAAACATCGTGTTATTTTGCTCTTCTTATTCTAGATAATCCACTTAAAGCGATTTCAATTCATGAATGGTCGTTGGGTAAAGTCAAATAAAATTGTCAATTTCCCTATGGAGGAGTTCGATCCGTCGGAATTTGTCGTCAAACGATCAACGACGGACAACGACGAAGAATGCGCTGTTGTAAAAACAGTAAATGTTCAGACAGTTGCGACGAGTACAATGGAAGAGCCTGAAGAGGGCGGCGGCGAAGTTGCCTCTGTAGCTTCTTCTGATAAGGTACTGGTTTTCTATCTTTCGTCTTGCGAAATTGCCAAATGCCTTTTTGAATGCAGAAAAACTTTTCGACTCTGTTTAAGATCCGTTTTAAACCTCGTGCGATTTCCTTGTCAAATAGATCTAAAACAGTCGACAATAATGGGGTTCCGAATGATTATCGATTGTTTTGATGCGTTCCACGCCGCAAGAAGTTCCACGGTTGAAACTTGCCCAACTTTAACTCTGCTTGTTTGAAGAGTACTGATGAAACAGAAATCATTTTTATTCAAATTTCTGAGGAGTCTAATATCCTGGCACATGTCCAAAGCGAGTTATGTAGTTATGGAAAATACGCTTTAAAATATTTTCCGTATTGTCAGTATTAAAGTATCTTTTCCCTCATCATTTGCCACCAATTGTGTTGTGTTTACACGATGGTCCTTTTTCGAAGTCAAAATGGAAATTATATGCAATTTCTCAGCCTTTCTAAACAGTGAGAAAAAGGGATACTCTCTCCCTCTTCCTTTCCACGTCACTGATATTGTTTTAAATATTTGTTGTCCTTCCAGAATCTTCTAATCTCGGAGAAGAAACACAAAGGATCAAGTGATTCGGGTTTGTCGACAAACTCGTCAGGTTACTCCAGCATCGAATCATGTGTTGTGAATGAGTGTATTGCGGATGTCAATGACGATTCAGACACAAACAATACGGACAACCACGCAGAAACACAGCTGAACGAAGACAAGCACTCAAGCTCTTCGGAAAAACGTTCAGGCAGCAAAGTTCATCCGATTACAAACGACAACGTGCAGCTTGCACACAAAACAACGCAAAAAGTCATTGAAAAAGATGATGTAGGGAACGAAGGCGGAAAACTTGCGGTGGACTATTCTCGTGATATGTGTGGTGAAAAAGATGCGTGTACGTTGTCGAGCAGAATAAATGATATTGACTGTGTCGTGATTAACAATGCTGATGCGTTTAATGGCGAGTCCAGTTCTGGTGATATTCTTGCTGGACAAGATAGTGGACAGAGCGGTGAAGGGCCAAGAATTTTGTACAATTTATATACAATATCCGTAAGTATCTTTTTACCTCTTTAATAGTAGTGTTAAGACGACTTTTCATTGCGATCGCTTTGTCCGCCGAGGCTGAGAGGACGTATTTAAACAGGAGGTTTATACCTATAGATCTGCTGCAGTGAATGTTCAACATATCCACTTTTCCCGCGCGGCTGGAGCGGATATTTTTAAACATGAATTTACAGCTATTAATCTGCTACAGTTGCATTCTAAAGTCTTTATAGGCTTTAAGCGTGCACGACAGTAGGCGAGGACGACGCCTTCGTACACGATGAAATTTACCACTTTGTACAAAAGAAATGAATAGTTCATATTTTTCTTGAGAGTGAGCGACATTGAGGCTGTAGATCTGCGCGCAACTTCCTAAAATATTGGTAGTCAGTATCACATCTTGCTCCAGACAAAGAGCATTTGAACAGGGGCCCTATCCTAGCTGGTGGCATTTTCACTTCGTGATAAGTAGAAATTAACCCATTAAATAGTTTCAGCTTCTCGTTTTACGACAACAAACGTCGAACGACATAAAAAGAGAAGCATTCGATGTATAGACAGTACGGCGAAGATAAACTAGGTGTAATGGTACAGGAAATTAAAATAAAATTCATGGATGTTATGAAATACGTATTGCTAGCTTTTTGCACTTACATAAAATAAAAAAGGAAATAAAAGGCGATTAAAAAGCACCAGTTTTGTCCATCAGAGGCCGGTTATTCGAAAGTTGGATAGCGCTATCCAATGGATAGCGAAGTTTTCAACTTTCATAAAATTAAACAGAAAACGTCGAAACTTCCATTTTGATCAGCTATACAAATAATAGAGACTTTAATCAATCGATACAACTCGTAATTTTATGTTACAACGATCAATGGGAAATTTTACGAAGGCTGCAAAAAATCACTATCCAGTGGATAGCGTTATTCACCTTTCGAAAAATCGGTCCCAGACCTTTTCCACAAATGGCCATTTGTTGAAAAGTTCTCCTTTTTCTCCTCCTCTTCTTCCTTCTCCTCCTTCTCCTCTTCTTGCTCCCCTACTTCTTCTCGTCGTTTTCTTCCACGCTCTTGTTCTGTTCATCCTCCTCTTCCTTCTCCTCATTCTCCTCTTGCTCCCCTGCTCCTTCTAGCCGTTTTTCTCCTTTTCCTCCTCCTCGTTTTCTTCTGCACTCTCCTTCTGTTCATCCTCTTTTCCTCCTGTTCCTTCTTCTCGTTCTCCTCTTCTTGCTCCTTTCCTCCTGCTTATCATTTTCCTCTTCTTCCTCCTCCTCGTTTTCTTCTATGCTGTCCTTCTGTTCGTCCTCCTCCTCCTCCTCCTCTTCCTTCTCCTTGTTCTCCTCTTCTTGCTCCCCTTCTGCTCGTCGTTTTCCTCCTCTTCCTCCTTGTCGTTTTTTTCCATGCTCTCCTTCTGCTCATCCTCCTCCTCCTCTTTCTTCTCCTCGTTCCCCTCTTCTTGCTCTTCTTCTCTTCCTTGTCGTTTTCCTCCTCTTCCTCTTCGTCGTTTTGTTCCATGCTCTTCTTCTGTCCATCCTCCTCCTTCTCCTCCTCCTCTTCCCTCTACTCGTTCTCTTCTGCTCGCTCCACTCGCTCACTTGAAAAGCCCAACGATGTTATCAGGCTAGTCTATCGGCACTTACAATAACAGGTTATTGACATAGCCTACATTTGGGAGTTTCTGTAAACTCTTTATTCCTACTGAGTGTACTGAATTGAACTGTATTTTACAGAGTCATACAGGCGTTATGGGTGGTGGTCATTATGTGTCATTTTCAAAGAACCCAAATTGCAAGTGGTACTGCTTTAATGACAGCAGCTGCAAGGTTGGTGCTGGCAGTTTTGGTTGGTGGAATGTATAATGCTTGACATAAACATTATGCTTCCACCGTGCACAAATTTGCATAGACGTAAACTGAAACAAGTAGAACAAAATTATAAAGAAGTCTCGAAACTGTATCTCAAATTACTAACTCAACACTGTGCACAAGTCACCTGCACAAGGTTGCATAAACACAAGAAGACAGGTAGAACAAAGAATGTCGTCTAGTTTCCACACCATTCTTCCAATGGCTATGTCTGTGCTGTGCACAAATTTCATAAGGATGGACAAAAAGATAGAACAAAGACTGCAGCGAAATGTCCAGACCATGTTTTCTATTAGTTGGTCTTTATCGTGCGCAAGTTTGCATAATCATGAACAAAAAGATAGAACAAAGACTTTGGTTAAGTCTCCAAACCATATCTCCAATGACTATGCTTTCACCATGCACAATTTTGCATAAATATGAACAAAAAGAATTAATATTCTAATCAAGTCTCAAGACCATATCATCTATGATAATGTTGTGATTTTATTCAGGAAACCACCCCAGAAAGAGTGGAAAAAGAGTCGCCATATTTGCTATTTTACGAGCGTGTTGGCACTGACTATAAACAATTTCAACCGGATATCGGAGATCGCAAACCTGACAGCTTAAATGAAGAGGATGAGGTAGATAATGAAATGAAGAAAGCTTGTGTGCTTCAATGAATAAATAGATTCTGTTAATATGGAATTATGGTAAGGACAATCCTTAGCAGACTAAGTTTTGATCCAGGCGAGAAAAAGGAAATTCATGGCCACTGCATGCTGGAAAGAACATCGTAAAGTTAGTAGAATCGGAGTTTGGTTGCAAAATGTTGTAAAATGTGAAAAATTGAGCCTTGCGAAGTTTGCAAATTTTGTATATTTTTGCATTACGTTCGAAAACTGTTGCCATTTTCGGCTCAAAAATGTGAAAATTCTCCGCGTGTAGTACAAGAATATACAAAATTGGCAAATTCGCTGGGCTACAATTTTCCAACTTTACTTTATTTTTCAAACATACTTTGCAACTTTACGAACTCTAAGATGCTCTCTGTACAGCCGCTGTGGTGGATTTTCGTGGATCCAAATTTAGTCTATAATGCAAATTCTTTATTGTGTGAAGTAAATTGTACATATCTGGACGGGTGACTTCAAGTCAATTGGATGCAATTGGATGAAGTCGATTTGAAGCGAAAAGATACGAAACGCGCGGAAGAAATACCTCGAACGTAAATATTCAAAAATGTATGCTCCCCCGCCCATGGGCAAGCCTTTAAAAGGCTGTGGCATTTAGTAGAGGACATCGTTTCTCTGAAATTTTTTTGGACCTTACTGGTGCAACAACCTGACCTAATATCTCTCTGAAGAATTATTTGAGCTCAAACATTCGAGATTTTTGAGAGAAATGCACATGCGTAAAGTTAACGCGATTTGGGGATCGATTCCCTTCTCATATGAGCTTATTTTCCTTCGGCAGAAGAATGAAATGCGTCCAAAATGTTTAAACTGACAAATAAGGTAGTAATTTGAAAAAAGTATCATAGAAAGCCAAAGAGTTGATCTAGCGTTTTGTGTAGATGGAGACTGAAATTCAACTCACACCGGTCTGTCAAGGTTCGATTTCGCCTTTTTCAAACACCTTGTTAATCATATACGAAATATAGGGAACCTTACTAAAATCTCGCTAAAAGTTACAAATATCGCCAAAAAGTGCAGCAAAAACGCCAGCATCGTGTTTAAAATGTAGTGTCATACATGTATCTGAGTCTGCTGACTACAGCCTGTTTTTCACTGGGCGGAATATTTCGTGCGGAAAACAAATCTAGCAACGTGACTGGTTTGCTTCGCGGCGAAATATATTTTGCTAGCCAATCAGTTTTGTTGATTTACTTTCCGCGCGGAAAATTCCGTTCAGTGGAAAACGGGCTTAAAACTAGCTTCGCGTGTGCGCAACAACTTAACGATACTATAATTACTACTGTTGTTTATATACACAGGTATAACATACAAGTATTTCTAAATATTTATATATCTGTGAAGCATACGTTTGAATTCCAGTGCAATTATAAAAATATATTCAAAAATATAGCAATATTTTTATGGAATCCACAGAACGTAGAGGTACAATATTTAGCTTTTCCATCTTCATCCATCGCACAGTTTTTAACCATCAAAATGCTAGAACTACTTGAGTGCGAAGTTTGCAAAATTTTGTGCATTTTTGTGCATTTTTTCTGTTTTTGGGAAACAATTTTTGTAGCATCTTTTACTTGTTCTGGAGAAGACGACCTTTTTGCGAGGTTCTACAAAATGCGAAGCCTTGCAAAGAGTTGCTGTTCCAAGTTCAATTCTGGATAAAAACCAGAAGCAGCTGTTAACAAGTTACAGGTGGACATCGTGCTTGAATTTTGCGGAAGAACGAATTCTTGTAAGATATCCGCAAACTTGAATTCAACGGAAAAGGGACTACCTAAACTTGGGCAGAAAGACTCAACTTTACTTTGCACAAGATCCAGGTCAGCACCTCCTGTCAGTTTGCTTGAATTTTGTAAAAGAACAATGTCAACTTCCTGGAGAGCGTGTCAACTAGATACGCTGTCCAAAGAAGTGACTTCTTTCTCTACAGTTCTGCTTTGTCACCTTTGAACCAAATGTAGGTCGACATCGTCGCTCAAGTTGCTTCACCTTGTGGACAAACGACCTCACCTCTTGCAAAGTTTTCCCATACCTGAATCCTGACTTCAAAAACGACTTGATGAGCTGGAAATGTTGCATGTCAACACAATGGCTTACATTTTGCGACGTATTGTCCGCCTTCACCATCTTCTCGTAGTCGTCTTTTTTTACAACAACAACAGTCAAATCAACTTTCTTCATTCAGTCGCAGTGATGTAGAGAACCGTAGCATACGCAGAGACAATACTGCAGTGATTTAATTCGATTGTGACGCACTGTAAATTTATAAGCATATGATTAAGTAGTGATATAATTAATGATGTCATTTCCGGCTCAGTCTTGGAAACTTAGGCGCTCAGGGGAGAAAAGACTGAGCAAGAGTCTACGAATGTAAACCACTATGCTATGAATCGGCTCAGTGAAGTAAACTGTTACATTTTAATATGTAAGTATTCTAAAAACGTACTGATTCATGAAAATTTAAAAGAAATACATGTTTCACCAGCTGTTTCACCAGTTTGTTACGTGTCATTTTTGATTTAAAATGTATGGTGTTTCAATGTTTACAAATTCTGCAGTTTAAGGGAAATATTGTAGTATGTATAACGGGCAAAGCAAGAACGACTCTTGTCTTTTTTATATTGATAAAACTAATGAATATGAAAACTGCGTCTGACGACGAAGTTCTGTCACAGTTCCATCAAAATCTTCAGCGGATCAACGTGCATGGCCGCTTTATATTCCGAGCTATTTTAACGTTCAAAGAAAGCGTCAGTTTATAGTTCGCTGTTGCTAAGTTACGTTCTATATCCTAATTACATTCTATATCCTTGCATTGTATATCTATATCTCATCTTCGAGAGGCGATTCACAACACAAGTAGAAATTAGCCGAGTTGAATTCGGTGAAAGTGCGACAGAAATTTGTCGTCCAAAACAGGCCTAACATGCACTGGCTCTGCCCGAGGCTCTGCCTCTACTTTAAACTGTATGAATTGCGAATATTGAAATATAATATATTTTATTTTATATAAAATACAACACGTATGTCGCAATTTAGTGCGTTTCTCAGCGAAGAAAATATTTGAAAATTTAGCACTTTCGGTTTAAATTCTGTTGCAAATTGAGCTTTGGCAGTAAGAATATGAATTAGGTGGTCGCCGAGTCATTGCACAGTTTTGCAGTATTGTGTGGAAATATCCCCTGGAGCCGCCAAATGTCGTGCATAATAATTGCAATATTTTGTTATTGGCTGTCGTTGCAAAGCGGTCCATCATTACGACAGCTGAAACGACAACGTAGATATTGTGTATTGTTCATGTCATCGACAATCAGTTGCTTTGAACGAAACTTAAAGAAGCCCGATGTTTTGATACTGAAGACGACGTCTTTGGGACTTATCAAGGTGCGAAACGTTTCGTTTCAACCAGTTTTGTGTTGTTGTTTTTTTTCGGGAACGTTGGACATTTTCAAGAAATCACGCGAAATATCAAGACAAAGTGAAGGCAATTTCTCTGTATTATGGTGTATTCACGCTGGAATTGGATCACTCCTGGAAAGTTGGAGAAGGAAGATAGTTTGCTCAATAATATTCCGCCGAAATTAACGTCGCCGCCGTTTTATTACACGTCCACGATAGAAATACATAAACATGAAGGAAATTGGAAGTATATTTCTTGCGTTAGCAGAACAAGGAATCGGACTCAGAAACGCTTTGTAGAAACTTTGCAGCATTGCCCGAAGTTTTTTCGCTCAACATTGACGTTCGAGAAGAGAGACAATTCACTGCCGGTTGAAATCATGGAAGAAACTGAAGGAACGCCGGAGCCGCGTCGGTTTCGTTCGCAAATAAGTTTTTATCAAGATCTAATGACCGTATTCTTAACGTCAGCAATTTTTACGCCAATGCAACTTGAGTTGACGTATGTGTTCACTTTGAAGATGAAAGATTTCGAGAATTTTCATAAGTGTGACAGGGGTAGAGCAGTTATGTGGATATATAGAAAATAAGTGAACACTTTAAATTGCGTAGTGTAGTTGATATTTTATGTTAGGCCTAGGTCAAACGTCGCTCTTTTCATGCGCCGAACCTAATGCAAATGAGCTCAGACAAAGACTTTAGGTCAT
>JAODVM010394715.1:0-10598 GCA_025400095.1 Phenganax marumi
TAGATTAAGTCCTTGGTTAACTTGAAAAAAATTTCGTTAGACTAAGTCCTTGGTTTACTGGACAAAAATTTTGTTAGTCTAAGTCCTTGGTTAACTTGACAAAAATTTTGTTAGACTAAGTCCTTGGTTAATTTGAAAAAAATTTTGTTAGACTAATTCCTTGGTTAACTTGAAAAAAATTTTGTTAGACTAAGTCCTTGGTTAACTTGACAAAAATTTTGTTAGACAAAGTCCCTAGCAAACTTGACAAAAATTTCGTTGGACTAACTTTTGGGTTAACTTCACAAAAATTTTTTTAGACTATATGTCCTTGGTTAACTGGACAAAAATTTTGTTAGATTAAGTCGTTGTTTAACTTGACAAAAATTTCGTTTGATTATGTCTTTGGTTAACTAGACAAAAACTTCGTTAAACTATTTCCTTAACTGACTTGATAAGAATCACGTTAGACTAAGTCCTCGGTTAATTTGACAAAAATTTCGTTAGACTAAGTCCTTTGTTAACTTGACAAAAATTTCGTTGAACTAACCTATTGGTTAACTTGACGAAAATTTTGTTAGACTATAACTCCTTGGTTAACTTGACCAAAATTTTGTTAGACTAAGTCCTTGGTTAACTTGACAAAAATTTCGTCAGACTAAGTCCTCGGTTAACTTGAAAAAAATTTTGTTAGTCTAAGTCCTTGGTTAATTTGACAAAAATTTCGTTAGACTATGTCCTTGGTTAACTTGACAAAAATTTCGTTGGACCAATTTCTTGGTTAACTTGACAAAAATTTTGTTAGACTATAAGTCCTTGATTAACTTGACAAAAATTTTGTTAGACTAAGTCTTTGGTTAACTTGACAAAAATTTCGTTGGACTAACCTCTTGGTTAACTTGACGAAAATTTTGTTAGACTATAACTCCTTGGGTAACTTGACAACATCCTTTTGTTAGACTAAGTCCTTGGTTAACTTGACAAAAATTTTGTTAGACTGTGTCCTTGGTTAACTTGACAAAAATTTCATTGGACTAAGTCCTTAACTGACTTGATAAAAATTTCGTTACACGAAGTCCTTGGTTATTTTGACAAAAATTTCGTTAGAGTAAGTCCTTGGTTAATTTGAAAAAAGTTTCGTTGGACTAACTTCCTGGTTAACTTAACAAAAATTTTGTTAAACTATAAGTCCTTGGTTAACTTGACAAAAATTTTGTTTGACGAAGTCCTCGGTTAACTTGTCAAAAATTTCGTTAGACTAAGTCTTTCGTTAACTTTAAAAAAATTTTGTTAGACTAAGTCCTTGGTTAACTTGACAAAACTAGTTTTTTAGACTAAGTCCTTGGTTAACTTGACAAAAATTTTGTTAGACTAAAAGTCCATGGTTTACTTGAAAAAAATTTTGTTAGATTAAGTCCATGGCTAACCTGAAAAAAATTTCATTAGACTAAGTCCTTGGTTAACTTGACAAAAATTTTGTTAGACTAAGTCTTTGGTTAACTTGACAAAAATTTCGTTAGTTAAGTCCTTGGTTAACTTGAAAAAAATTTTGTTAGACTAATTCCTTGGTTAACTTCAAAAAAATTTTGTTAGACTAAGTCCTTGGTTAACTCTACAAAAATTTTGTTAGACAAATCCCTAGTTAACTTGACAAAACTTTCGTTGGACTAACTTCTTGGTTAACTTGAGAAAAATTTTGTTAGACTATATGTCCTTGGTTAACTTGACGAAAATTTTGTTAGATTAAATCGTTGGTTAACTTGACAAAAATTTCGTTAGACTAAGTCCTTGGTTAACTTGACAAAAATTTCGTCAGACTAAGTCATTGGTTAACTTGAAAAAAATTTTGTTAGTCCAAGTCCTTGGTTAATTTGACAAAAATTTTGTTAGACTAGGTCTTTGGTTAACTTGACAAAAATTTCGTTAGACTAAGTCCTTGGTTAACTTGAAAAAATTTTGTTAGACTAATTCCTTGGTTAACTTGAAAAAACATTTTGTTAGACTAAGTCCTTGGTTAACTTCACAAAACTGGTTTTTTAGACTAAGTTCTTGGTTAACTTGACAAAAATTTCGTTGGACTAACTTCTTGGTTAACTTGACAAAAATTTTGTTAGACTAAAAGTCCTGGGTTAACTTGACAAAAATTTTGTGAGACTAAGTCCTTGGTTAACCTGAAAAAAATTTCGTTAGACTAACCCCTTGGTTAACTTGAAAAAAATTTTATTAGACTAAGTCCTTGGTACTACGTCCTTAGTTAACTTAACAAAAATATTTTTAGACTAAGTCCTTTGTTAACTTGACAAAAATTTATTGAGACTAAGTCGTTGGTTAACTTGACAAAAATTTCTTTAGACTAAGCCCTTAACTGACTTGATAAAAATCTCGTTCGACTATGTCCTTGGTTAACTTGAAAAAACATTTTGTTAGTCTAAGTCCTTGGTTAACTTGACAAAACTAGTTTTTTACACTAAGTCCTTGGTTAACTTGAGAAAAATTTTGTTAGACTAAAAGGCCTGGGTTAACTTGACAAAAATTTCGTTAGACTAAGCCCTTGGTTAACTTGAAAAAAATTTTGTTACACTCAGTCCTTGGTACTAAGTCCTTGGTTAACTTGACAAAAATGTTTTTAGACTAAGTCCTTGGTTAACTTGAGAAAAATTTATTAGATTAAGTCCTTGGTTAACTTTAAAAAAATTTCGTTAGACTAAGTTCTTGGTTAACTTTAAAAAAATTTTTTTAGACTAAGTCCTTGGTTAACTTGCCAAAATTTTGTTAGACTAAGTCCTTGGTTAACTTGACAAAAATTTTGTTAGACTACGTCCTTGGTTAACTTGACCAAAATTTTGTTAGACTATGTCCTTGGTTAACTTGACAAAAATTTCATTGGACTAAGTCCTTAACTGACTTGATGAAAATCTCGTTAGACTAAATCCTTGGTTAACTTGACAAAAATTTCGTCCGACTAAGTCCTTGGTTAACTTGACAAAAATTTCATTGGACTAACTTCTTGGTTAACTTGACAAAAATTTTGTTAGACTATAAGTCCTTGGTTAACTTGACAAAAATTTTGTTTGACTAGGTCTTTGGTTAACTTGAGAAAAATTTCGTTAGACTAACGTCTTGGTTAACTTGACAAAAATTTTGTTAGACTAAGTCTTCGGTTAACTTGACAAAAATTTTCTTAGACTAAGTCCTTGGTTAACTTGACAAAAATTTTGTTAGACTAAGTCTTTGGTTAACTTGAAAAAAATTTTGTTAAACTAATTCCTTGGTTAACTTGACAAAAATTTTGTTAGACTATAAGTCCTTGGTTAACTTGACGTAAGATTTTGTTAGACTAAGTCCTTGGTTAACTTGACAAAAATTTTGTTTGACTAGGTCTTTGGTTAACTTGAGAAAAATTTCGTTAGACTATAACGTCTTGGTTAACTTGACAAAAATTTTGTTTGACTAAGACTTTGGTTAACTTGAGAAAAATTTCGTTAGACTAACTTCTTGGTTAACTTGACAAAAGTTTTGTTAGACTATAAGTCCTTGGTTAATTTGACAAAAATTTTATTAGACTAAATCTTTGGTTAACTTGGCAAAAATTTTGTTAGACTAAGTCCTTGGTTAACTTGACAAAAATTTCGTTAGACTAAGTCCTTGGTTAACATGACAAAAATTTCGTTAGACTAACTCCTTGGTTAACTTGACAAAAATTGAGGCCATCGGTCCGACAGTAGACGCGCAAGTATATTATTGTCAATTATTGTGCAGTTTATTTCAGAATACGTTGTCATTTGCCGACTGGTCGAACGCACTTACTAATCAGTGATTACTACTTGTTTAATAGTTTAATAAAAATAAACCCAATCTTGCAGCTAAACAGCTAAGTTACATAGAAATTTTACAAGAATATATGTCCAAACTACATGTAAAATTATGCCTCTATATTTACAAATAGACTTTAGATAATATGTCTAAAATATGAAATTAAATTATCTATGGACTACATGAATTCAAACGTTGAGATCTTGCTATTATGAAGGTATTCCGATATTTATCAGTTTTAGTTATGGGAATATTTAAAACTCTCTTTGTTCTAAGGGAGTTACCAGTATGGGGGTTCAACTCTAGCAATAGGGAGTGTAACTTGTGATTTTGGTCATCAATGATTTCTTTGAAAAGTTTATCGCACGCGAACTGGCGCCTCTCTTCAAGTGTACCAAGGTTCTTCATAGAGGTCGCAGCAGCGCGTACATTTGTACGTTTGAGCAGTGGTTTGAGCTGTCGCAAGAAATACTATCTTTTAGAAGCTTTCTTGATAATGTTGTCAACATGACTATTCGCTTCTCAACGCTTTCGATCGCTTCTCAGTCTTAACCCCAAGATCTTTGTCTCTAAGATCGTATCTAGTACGTTATCGTTGATTATCATCGGCTTGGACTGGTACGAGCCTGATTTGGAGAACTGGATTGGAGAATTTGGATATCGTCGACATATTTCCATGTTTATCACAGCTGCGTTAAGGTCTTTAATCGTCAGAAGAAAAAGCCAGGGCCCAAGTTTCGTTCCCTGTTTGACTGTTGCTGGGACAGCTGCCCATTCCGAAAGGCAGGCGGCCAGGAGTTGGTCACGCTCATTGGAGACAGGAAAGCTTGATTGATGGTGTGGGCAACAATTAAAAGAGCCCTATTTTTGTTGTTGTTAGAGTCGTGCGCCGAGGATAATTCTATAAGATGTTGAAGGTCATTGCTACGCGCGAAGAGTTCCATGCCACACAAGGATTTGATTTACGATGACCGCATGCCATTGGACTATTATGTTAATATTATCATATTAACCATCGTCGTCCAATGTGATCCGGTCAAGTTTAACGGAACGATAATCTTTTATAGAATGGATATAACTACGTGAAATGATGGCCACAGTTCTGCGTCTTTCATTAGTTAATACGATGAAGACATGGTTGTTAAAGCAGTCGTTGTAACATCATTTGCTTTCACCATTAACTGGTGTAGATAGGTGTCAATGATCTAAAAACTGGAAACACTTGCTTTGACATCCGTTTTGGATAATTCATGAAATGGTATTGTTCACTTCTTGTAGTCAGGAAGTTTGCTCAAGCATTCATCATTATTAGATATGTGAAAAAATTGAACGAAACTGGGAGTATATAGGCAGGGAATGCCGGTTTCGTGGCTTCAATGGCCCTGCAGCCAAAGATAGTTGAAGGAACATGGCAACCTTTTTTCTTTTGTTATAGCTTTAACGTAACTATAAAATTTGTGCTATTGATCTTGATCATTTATATTCATTGCTCATTACTGTTCAAACTCAGAAAGATCACTCACTTTTACAAGTTCGAAGTTGTTCCTATTCATTTTTAACTTTGTGAATGCCGACAACTGTATTATTCTGATGTTGTACGTGATTGTTGTAGGAACAGTCAGTAGCAGGTCATGATATCATTCTCAATACTCTCTTGGAATCTCCTCGCGCACGACTTTTGCTGACAAAACTACCTGTACTCTTTCCCCAATTTGTCGTTGATTAGTATACAGGAAATTTCTTTCTCGCCTCCATTCAAAATGGCATTTGCAACGATTCTGCTTCTGCAAGTCGATATTAACTGCACCAAACCACACTTGCTACACTGTATGATTTTTACGTCCGGCACAGGAATAACTTTCTTTCCACATTTGTTGCGAGAACAAACTGCATTGATTTGATGCCTTCTGGTGGACACCAAACTTTTTTAAATTTGCTTTTAATTGCTGTTGTCTGTGTGAATCTAAAACCTGATTGTCTAGACATCTTTGGTTTATGCGCTGACACTAAAAGGCAAACTTATCAAACAACATATGCATTTTTGAGAAGACCCATTAACAAGACAACAAAAGTCAAACTAGTTACAGCAATATGATGATAAATCTTCATATTTAAGGTTACTAGTTATATTTAAGGTTACTAGAGAGCTTTTATTAAAGTAGATATATTGAAATTTATTCGGCTTTTATAATTTGTGAGTAAATGAGATTCATATACAGCAATGAAACGCAACACACAACACACCAACAAATTGAGTCGTAACGTGTGTACACGAGAATTAAATACTCATATGAGACAGTATGAGGTTGAGAGAATAAGGACGGAGTCATACGAAAACGTTCGACTAAGGCTACGTTAATCTAGTCTAGAGTCTGAAATACGAATATCTTTTTAAAGGACAAGGTATAAGTACCTAGCTTGCAAGTTTTAATTGCTAACACCTGTTTGATCGCTTGCAACTTTCGTTTTGCAAAATTTGCCAATCGAAAGCATAAGAAAGTAACACAATGGTAAGCACCATGTTGAAATAGCTTCTTCATCACATATTTGTTTCAAGTAAACCTATAGCTTAAAATTGAGCAATTGACCAAAACCGCATATGTAGTACTTACGACGTACTTACGTCGTATATGTACTATAAGTACTATAAAGTCCGAGCCTTTAGTCTGTAGTCTTCTCAAATTCTACTTAGCTTGCTGGGCTTTCTGCAGCTGCGTTGAGAGTAAAAATTCATGTAACTAATTATCTGCTATTCTGCAAGTGACTATTCGAACTGACGGGTACAATTTAAAATTGCTATTAAACTCCCTCAAAATCAAGAAATTGAAATTCTAACTCCATCAGTGGATGGGGAATATCTGTTAGAATTATCCGTTGTAAAGGTTTGCAAGGACTGACGCTTATTGACGGAGTCTTAGGGGTTTTTTAAGCAACGTCGTCCACTAAAAGTTGTAGCGATTGGGACCAGTTTCGTCTGCAAATTTTCTCTCTGAGTGCAACAATTGTGCAAATTCAAATGATTAATGTGGTGAATTTCATGAACATTACTCGCTATCTCTAAATATGTCATTAAACTTTTTCAAGCATTCATCGTTAGATATGTGAAAATTGTCATGAATTGCGAGCGGAGTATATGGGTTTTCCGTGCGAATAGAGTTTCTAGGTATGTGGGTCAGGTAGGCAGATTGAATGATGGTTGTGCTCATAGTTGCATGGCCAAAATTAAGTGGATGAATATGCAAGCTTTGTTTCAGTTTTATCGTCACTAGAAAATTTGTGCTGTCGACCTCGGTCATTTATACAACACTTGGAATAGTAACCTAAGCGTTTGTGCGGAAAGGTGCACCATTTGGGTGATGGTCACACTGTTGCAAAATACTTCTCGAATATATGGAGTCGAGTGAACCGGTCAAGTACTTCTTGGAGTTGATGGGTTGATCAAACTGCATTTATCTAAATACTGAGACACATGCACGGTGCCTAGTGAACTCGCGGCTTCCTACATTGCTAAAATGCTCATGCAGCCACGCATCTCAAATAAATTTTTCTCGTTCTTTATACCAAAAGTAAAAGTGGTTTGAAGAAATATTTGTTGCTGTAATGATAAAACGTCATAACTGATCAAATTAGTATAAAATCCGTCCGTTACATAGAGTAAAACGACACGCTACAGGTGCCTTGGGGAGCATTTTAACTCGATGTAATGGTTCAACAAAGGGTCAGACAAATTAGAATCCATGTTGAAACATGCAAGATCTTTCTCGACTTCTTCGTCATGGTCTTCTTCTTTTCCTTGTTATAAACTATCAACTTGTTCCCTTTATATTTTAGGTCCATCTAGAGAAAGCTTGCTGTGTCAACTGTTTGCCTTCAGCTACAGTATTACGTTATGTAAACTGAGCTCGAAGCTGGTGGCACGCAACTCCATTAAATTAAAACTTGGATTTCTTGAACTATTCTAATTCAAGAGAATCCGAATTTTAATGCAAGTGAGTGCATATATATTATTAAATATACCGGATGCTTTCTCTTTCTTGTATTGTTTGTCTCCGTGGCAAGCCTCTGAAAGATTCCGGTGAACACATGTTAATCCTCAGTTGAATTGAATGCGCGGGAGATTATGTGTTTTAGTTAAAGGCTGCTTTCCGTTTCTGCATTTTTGACACTCGTTTTAAAGTCTAATAGTAACCGAGCGTATCTTATGAACAGCGGCAAGAGGAATTGCCTAAAAATTTAAACTTTCAATAACTGCTAGCGTGTAGATGTGTCGTCTGCGCTAGCGCAGATTACTGTGCTATCGCTGTATTTTTGGACCAGGAACTGGTCCCCAGTCGCTGCTAATCTTCGTCTTCTTCTTCTTCTTCTTCTTCTTGTTAGGGGGCGACGCTCTTTGAAAAAAGCCTAAGGCTTTCTCATTTCTAGTCCAATCGACGTGAAATTTGACACAATGATGTAAAATGATATTATTCATCGATTGATGGACTTCGATTTTTGATTTTCAATTTAGGAAAAAAACTGCAACCAATTATTCGCTGTAATTGTACAATAATTATCAAATATCATCAATATTCACAGACAAATGCAAGCCGTGTCGTATAAGCTGTTGCAACGCGGATACGAAGAACAAAGGCATTATACACGTCCTAGGTCATAAGCTGATAATGAGAGTTTCTAGACAAAGCCGTGAATTCAACACAGTAAGTTCTGCGTGAATAAGTAGCTAATTTTAATTCGAAAAGGTCGAAGTTTTATACACAATGTGTAGACGCACAGTATGTGTAGACACCCAGTTAATGGTCCAATAGTACACTTGTACTTGCTAAAAAGTCACTTCGGTTTACATACATGTCAGAAACGAGTAAATGAAGAGCAGCCCTAAAAATGACTGTCGTATTTCTTACTTCATTTTACACCACTCCTTCTATAAATCAATAAGTGACCGTAATACTTAACTGGTTATATTCCAGAAGTCGGATCATCAAAACCAAAGAAATTTACTTTCTGCGACGTAAACTGTGATATTACCAAATAATCCTAGGATGGATACACGAGATAGACGGACGAATTCTGTTTAAAAAATAACAGTATTAAGGACACCTGCTGATAAGTTATCCCTCATTTACTTGCTGTTCTTCTTAATATTTTTTTCTAAAAGGAAAAAAAGCTAGAATACTTCCTTTAATCTTTTAAACAGTAGTTTGATATGGCGATGAGCTCATTGGTACGTTCGAAAGCTTTTGGAGAACATTCAGGAGTCGCGTTCACTTTTTTTGTGAGAAAAGACCAATTGGTATTAGTTGCAAACCTCATACTGTGCGTGTTGGTGGAATCTGCCTAGCCTCAACATTCTTAAGTTGCCACTTTGCTTTCATTTTGCATTGCTTAGCTTTTTGTTTTCTTTTCTCATGCTTTTTTTTTGAAGTGCCAACAACTATTGGCCATACGGCCTTTTACCGAAACCGCACCAGATTAGAGAGTAGTAATTTTCTCTAGCAACGGGGTAACAACAAGGTAGGAATCACCTCATTTTTCCACAAGTGTTTAAAAAAACAGCAAAAGGCCAGGTTATTTTCTCGGCGTAGCAGTAGAACTCGCGTTGGAAAAAGCTCGTATCAGAAGAGGGAACTAACTGTATGACATGATAGCACCCCGCAGCCGGCTCTTCAAACTTTTTGTCGTGTAAGTGAATTATGCAGTGCATGAGCAAAGCATGAAGAAGCGCTATTTACTGTGATCTGACCTGCAGAACAATTCTCCCTCCTATCGTAAAAATCAGTCACTGAGTAGCCTACATTAGTAAAAAAATGTTTGGTCCTACAGTATCGCGCTAATGGGTAGAACAGGGCGACCAGCAGCCCGCTGTTTAGTCTTTTCATTCAGTGAGCCACGGAACGAACGAAACCACAAGCATGTAGGACTTGTATGAGTTCCATCGGCACATCGCCAAACTTTCTTTCACTATTTGTTTACGAAAAAAATTTGAAAAACGCAAGTTTTCTTGTGTGATTTTACAGCCGCCTTTCTGGAGTTGCCGCAGTGCTAGGGCTAAGGACCATTAACCAATCAAGAGCGATTTTAGTTTAAGGCCGTATAGGTTTTCTACTGAGTGACCTAAGACGAAAGCTAAGGCCTAGGTTAAACGTCGCTTTTTTCATAAGTTGAATGCAACTGGACTTAGACAAAGACTTTAATTCATTTGCATTAGGTTCGGCACATGGGGAGAAGAGCGACGTTTGACCTTGGCCTAACAGGCTAAAAATCTCGTTGACTTCGCTGCTGTTTTTGTAATTCTAGTTTTTCAGTCAGTCCAACACTAGACAATCCACTTTCTTTCAAAAAAACACGTCTAAGAAATCTCAACATGAAGTAGTAGGTTAATTGCACATTTATGTACAGCTATTCCATACCTGAGAGTCGGGCTCAGTTGACTGTAAAACAGTTGCAATATTAGTATCTAGTACAAAATTCAAACCAGAAAGTATTTTACTGAATGTTCGATATCGTTCTAATAAATTGAAAAATTGACGACACTAAATTCAATTGACTAGCCCCAGATTCTTTCAACCGATTATGATTGTGAACATCTATCAAATCTTTTCCAAAATATAGTCTTCACTCGGGTTAACATACTAATGCCGGTGAAACGATTAAAGAAACATCTCGCAGACCCCCCTTGGATAACGAGTCACCTTAAATCCCTAATTCGCAAAAGACAGAAAACGTATTCTATTTATGGCTCGGACTCACCTAGTTTCAAATTCCTTAGAAATAAAGTAAACCGAGAAAGAAAAATCTGTAAATCGAAC
>JAODVM010394825.1:0-10598 GCA_025400095.1 Phenganax marumi
TTGACTTTGTTTTGGTCGCACTTTGCACAGGAGGCGCACAAATTTCGCTTTCTCTCATTTCACTGTTGATGTCGGCCCTTTTGAATTATTTTCTCATCAAAAACTGTACGAAAGTCGCAGGATTTTAAAACAAGTTTTAAAAGTTTTACGACTTTTTGGTGTTGCACACCACTGTCGTACGCAAGTTGTTGGGCTATCTACACGGCACGATTCGTGTCGTAGAGATGGCGTCAGCAAGTTGCATGCAACAATCGTAAGCAAAAATCGCATCGTCTAGATGGGCCTTAAGCTCGTAAGGCTGTACTAAAGTGCGTGCAAGCAATAACCGTTCCAGTAGACTCTTTAGTCGAGAATATTCGGGCGTGATATGTGAGCATTTAACTATCTCATCAAAATCTACTTTCCATCAATATTATGCAAATTTCAACATCAGTGGACGTGACGACTTGCGCGCAGCAATTAAATCAAATCGCGCAATCTACACTGCATCATAAAGCTTAGATAAATATTTACAAAGCGTGCTTCATGCGCGCGAGTGTCTAGTCGCCTTTTCCCGTGTAGATAACGAATAAACAGAACTACATTTACGAAAATCACTTTAAGCAGGTTATCTAAAACAGTTCTGATTGCGATAGATATGCGACGCATGTTTCTCTCCAAGCTTTTGCTTGTTATTTTTTGTTTGTTATTATTATATTATGTTTGTTATTATTATTATTATTATTATTATTATTATTATTATTATTGTTATTATTATTATATTACCTGTTCGATCAAACATTGAAGATTTGCCCTCCCATAATGCAGTGTGCGGAGTGCTTTTCCCCAGGTCCCCTAGGCTGGGTGATTGGGTTACGGAGACTCTGGGATTAGGAGTGGCGAAGTTTCTTGGAATGAGAAATGATGTTCGTGAAGCGCTTGGTAGAAGTAGCGGCGAATAATATGGTTTGTCATTAGAGAGAGTGTTGTAAAGCAACAAAATCCAGAGCACTGGCAATGTAGATTTAGATCTGACGAGAGACAATGAATGAGCGATTGTTTGTGGAGTTTTGCACTTAGCCGCGGATTGTACGGTATCTTCTTTTGCAAAGACTTCGTCTTTATGGATTTGTAGGCTGGTAACGTTTTCTGGAAATGACGTAGAGAGGAGAATCGCAAAACTTCCCCCAGTTTACGCCGTATTTGGGTGTTTTCGCGGCCTGTAAATATAGGAAGTTGAAGAAGTTTTTGAACGGGAAGACATTGCACTTTTTCCGTAAATGTATTATTATAATTATATAAAGTACCATCCCTGACCTTGATGTAGGCATTTTAATTTTAGACACAGCGGGTTTTGTGGGTGGAAATCGATGGAACGCGCACGCGGTCTCGCTAGCGGTACGCTGCTCTTTAATTTAGCTTAAAATAAAAAGCAACGAGCGTATAGAGGCACAAGGTGTTGTGCAGGAAAGAATATTATAAAGCCTCGATTCCATTTTGTCGGCGATGCTCTCCGGACTGTGCTCTTGATCATAAAAGACGAAAATTATTTGCGATCGACGAAAGATTACGCTCACCAAGTGTGGCTGATCATGGAGCTCGCCGACATCGGCGATTGCATTCTAAGCTTTATTTTCGTACTTTGTTACTGTAAGGGTGCGATAGTGAGACGTAGACATGTTTTATTTGCAATGGGACTAAAGTATGCAAACAACATTCCTAAGACACCATGTGAGCCTCATTAAAATACCGTGTTCGTCCGGCAGAGACGATTGACGTATCCGGTGTACTTGTAAACAAGGACATATTGCATACCTGCCAGCACCGACAACCTGTAATATTGTACTTCAATTTCTATTTAACTGTGGTTTCATGAAGTGCTAGTATTGGACGCCAGCATACTGTGGGCAACTCGTCTTGAGAAAACGCGGCTCGTCTTTTAATTATGTCTTTAACAGTCGTGTGTCTGTGTGATGAAAACTGTTTCGACACGCCAAGTTACCAAATCGCTTGCCCTTATGAGGGTGCAACCTTTGAATTTGACCACCATTCCACTGCCATGAAAAACTTACTAAAACCTACCAAATGATGTTTGAATCGGAGGAATACAGAAGTATAGTGCGCACGCGCACGCACGCCAGTAAGCTGGCAGACGAACAAGGCAGATGCTTTCAAAGCATGTTTGTTTAATGCTTCACAAATGTACATTGCCATTAGATACACTAGAGTACACTTCAGAAATGTACATGCTCTGTCGTGGCGGCCTTTTTTTGTTTTCGCCGCATCTCTGCTGGCGTCTTGCGCCGTGAAACGTATATGATAATCAGTACCATAGGCGAGAAAGGTCGCGTAACCTGCTAATTAAGGCTCATTAGACGAATCAAAACAACTAATTATGGCGTTCCATTCTTTATTTCATTGTGCATTATGTAACTCTAATTATTACGCAAAGTGGAGGTTAAAACTCGCCGCAAATTAGTTTATCCTATCAATGCTGAAATGTGAAAGTCCAGTATATGGCGTCTTAGCACGATTCGGGGAAAGCATGAATTTCAACGCTTGCTTAGGGTTCAGTAAAGGTCGTGAATATCATGCAGTGATAGTGTAGGTGGTCTGCACTTAATCATGTGCGCAAAGAAATTTACAATCTCATGTGAAATCTTTTATCAATCCGTGAAACATGCGCTAGAAATCGCGATCACCGCACCCTCCAGGCTTAATCCCTACACTTTGGTGCGCAAGGTGTTCTTGATAAGTTCCTCGACGGGCTTACTGGTGTGTACAGGCACGGTACTAGTTCCTGACCAGTTCACTTTGACGACGAAAAAATTTTCCAGGACAAGGCTGTCATGTGCGTGATATGTGCGCAACTGCGCGCGTTTTACCTGAAAAGAAAGTTAACGCTCCGAAGCTGATGTTCCATGTTTCAAGCTGACCAAACTCAACTGCGTTGAAACTCGCGTTGAAACGTGACTACTTGGGTTCCCCAGGGTTAACGAAACTCCTTGCAAAAATACTGCCTTTGCTTTTGAATTCTTCACGATCTTTTCACCTGAAAATTCTATCCGGAACCACGCTCTAATCGTAGGTGTCAGCGACATTCCTCCATCCGATTTTTGCCTCAAGATCAGTTCAACAGCATGAGGAAACCACGTGCTCAGGCCTGTCAAACAACACTAACTCGAAACATGTTGTTTAGACTATGTAATTTCTTAGAAGTGAATAGTTTCACTTTGGGTTGCTCTTTGATATGTTCATGCAGTTCGGATTGCATAATATTCATTGATAAGTTCGTCTCACAACCTGGATAGATTGAAGGCGCATGACCACAGTCCCTCAGGCAGGAGACTGGGAAAGAGACGGTAACTTGACGAATCGTACTATTAACTGACAAGATGGACTGCCGAACTAGAGCCTCTTGTTAGCTCACGTACTGTGATAACACAGTCGTAACTAACTGACCACTTCTAGTCTTCTATACCAGGCAGCCAAGTTGTACGTATGCAATTTTTTGGCTAAGCCTCTTTTTGCACTTGCGCAGTCTTAGGCGTCACAAACTACAGCAATCCTCTTTGGCAATGTTTTTTTAGAGCGCTTCAAGTATCTATTACTGGTGAACTACACTATGATTATCTAATCGCTGATTTGGTGCATTCATGATTTCAAGTTTTATACTTCTATAAGTCCAACGAACGTTGTCCAGCCCTTCTTACGTGTCGCAGGCAAGAAAGTATGACGTTAAAGTGGAGGTTGTGTGGCCCTTGTTCTAACTTTCATCTCACGTTTTAACGCAACAACATATTTGCACTAGGAAAATGACACGCGAAACGGGAACAAATTAATATATGACGTATGTTTGGTTTCTTTTCATCAAGACAATGTGATATTCCGGTGCCTTCACTTCACAACCGTCGGGGTTTGGAATTGATTGTTCAGTATGCACGGAAATCAATTCAGAACTTTACTTATTCATACATTCAGATTTGCAGCTGATTAAATGCATCGTGGCTTAATGAAATCACAGAGAATCAGCCATGGATTACCTCTATTCTTTTTTGAATGGTGTTTACAATCGCTAGGTAGTTTGTCCTAGTTAATGACCATGTACCATTTAGAGAAACGCATTCCTGGATTACATTTAATCCAAGAGAGTATTATTCTTTGCCTAAATGCTTTTCTGCAAAACAAATTAACGATGGCAGCTGAAAAATCATTTCCGATGTAAAACAATTCCCTATTACGTCTAACGTTTTTGCTAGACTTTATTATACTTGATGAAAAGTTTTTTTCACATCACATGGTACATTTCTAATTGCCTATTGGTGATTTTTGATAATTCACGTATCTGCAACCTAATGAACTCAAACTGTATCTCAGTGATTTCTGAATTTGCGAAAACATATCATTTCATTGTAGATAAGCATTTTTCCGAACACATTTTTTGCCATGCGGCCAGGTGTTAATTACATAACATGATAGAGAATAGTATGAACACGTTATTCTAATGGTGATTATAAGTTCAACTGACCACCTAACTTTTTCTGCGGCCAATTTTGGGGGCACGTTTTCGCCTATCCTTCAGAGGCACCATACAGTTTTGACATACTAACTTAGCCCTAAGCGTTTATGCTAAGGAAATTACCACAAGAAAACGACAGGAGCGGGACTTGGTAAACTGCACTATCAAGTTACAAAATTTTGGCCAACAGTTCTGGAAAATACACTACATTGTCACGCTCCAAACTGCGTTGCAAATATCACAAGTATGTAAGAGCGATCAATTACATGATGACAGCACATATAGTGTCGTTTTAAACGCGGAAAAACTCAAAACTCCTTAAAAGATGTCCAGTTGTAGGATTGAAATCGGCTGAGGTTTAGCGGAAAATAAGGTTGGCGAAAATAATTAGAATTTTCACGATATTTTTTCCAACATGGTGGGTGTTCAAAGGCACCGCCCGTTCGCTGATTGGCTGTGATAACGGAAGCTATTGAATTATTAAAATAACCTTGAACTAATTTAATTCGGTTGCCTAGCGGATGAACGAATCTGCCCATAGCGACTGCATTGCTCAAGTCTATCGGAATCTATCAATAATCAACTACTTATATATTCATTCTGCTCTCAGGCCGAGGTCTGTGAGGGGTCAAGTACAGAAGCAACGGGTTTCAGACCAAACTGGTCGAAATTTTGAGCTCCGTGTAAACCCCCTCGACTTCGGACCTTCGGTGTTGACCACCTCGAATTGAATCAAGACTGTTTGGTGATTTTTTAAAACGTGGTAGCGAATCTGACACGATTTGGACCATGGATTTACATTGCCAAGAAGGGCAAACACTTCGGCAAAGTTATAAAGATCCGGTGCTTTTGAATGATGATCGAGTTTTAAATAATTTGCTGAGCTTTGAAGAACGATACAGTCCTAATGCCAGCTATTTCAGTTCTGTTCAGAAAGATGTAAAACCATATATGAGGAAAATGGTTGCCAATTGGATGTTTGAGGTAGCTAAGAGCTTTTGTATATTAATTAATTAGAGATCTAAAATATGTCCCTATTGTAAAATCGTGCATCCAATATATCCAAGAATATGAAAAGCAACGTGGTTGATTACTATGTATATACTTATAAGAAGAATGCTATCAATATAATAATATTTTTTTCTATTTATTTTTTAATTCTCAGGTTTGCGACGAACAGCAGCGCGATGAAGAAGTTTTCCCTTTATCTATGAACTATTTAGACAGATTTTTAAGCGTGCAAGAGATAAAAAAGAGTCGTTTACAGTTGCTTGGTGCTAGCTGCATGTTTTTGGCAAGCAAGTTGCGCGAGGCAAAACCATTGTCAGCAGAAAAGCTTGTTATCTATACAGATAACTCTATAACTTTAGAGGAATTAATGGTACATAAAAAATCCTTAGTTTTATCGTTGGTAAAAATTAAAAATTATATAAACAGCAAAAGAAATTCATTGCTATTTTATAAATGCTTTGCCTTCCTTTTATGACCTAGAAGAGATTTGTCAATGCTTTTGCATGTGAAAGAGAATATGATATCCGATGCTATATTATACGTGTTGTCTTACACAGCGCTTTCTCAATTCTTCTAGAGCTGGGAATTAGTCGTTCTGGATAAATTACAATGGGACATTGCGGCAATAACACCGCACGATTTTCTTGACCATATATTTGCGAGGTTACCATTTGAACTGTCGGAAGATAGACTTTTGGTGGTGCGAAAACACGCTTCGACTTTCATTGCGTTGTGCTGCACCGGTAAGTTATAATATCTTGTAATTATTTCGCAAAAAATAAATAAAAATATTGCGAAATGGGAAAATAAAGCGGTTCCTTTGCTTCGTCTTTTAATATCTTTCCGATCCTGTTGTTTTTTCCAAGGAAATATTCAAAAACTAATCCCTGTTAAGAATAGGGCGTCAAAACAATTTTCCGAAACATTTTTTGCTATTTCTGTAGAGTGTTTCCCTTAGAACGTTTTGCAAGCTGCCTGGATAGTGTTTTTGAATACAAAAGCATTTTTTTCTGATTTTTTAATGCTAAATAAGTACTTTTATCGCTGCCAAAAGTACCTGAAAGCGAGGCACGTAAGGCGTTGCTCTAGAACTTGTCATATAAGAAAGAACGGACTTTGTTTGCTGAAAAACACGGATTTTCGCCGAATTAGAGCCACGAGGACAGGAAGAGGCTGTCTCTTCAACTAGATTTGCATCTGAGCCAAGAGGAAACACTCCTGTTTGCTTTATATATCACGTTAATTTTTGTGTTTTCCACCGTTTAGATTTTCGATTTGTACTCTATACGCCAAGTATGATTGCTGCCGCGGCTGTTTGCGCTGCTATGGCTGGTTTTCAGCATGAAGTTCAAACCTCACGGAAATCAATGCAAGAGCTACTGCATCAAATAACACACATCGAACAAGTACGGTGATGTTTATCCAAACAGTTGCGCCGCTGCATTGTTATACTATTGCCTAACTCTAATTCTTACCAGCCCATAAAGAGTTAAAGCAATACTTATGTCTTAAAAGTGCAAAACCTTTTACATATTAAACTATGTTCAAGCACGGTTTAGTGTTCTGTTAACCGTTGTTCAACTGGAGCCGGTTGCTCAAAGGTGGGTTAGCTTAACCCTGAATCAATCGACAACTTCAACCTCAATTTCAAACTCCTTTAAGTTAAATTTTTGATAAAACTTTTGCTCAAAATGTTTCCTTCAATGAGTAATTTAATGCCTCAAAGTTTCAAAACAAACAGTGCTTCAAAATGGGGCAATAAAAACGGTGAGTTAAATTGAAACCTGGGTTAGTTGCTAACCCACTTTTGAGCAACTGGCCCCTGGGTTGCAAAATGTCAGTTTTCTGCTAGTTCCAGTCTCATTTCCGTGCGATTTACCTGCAACCCTGAGAAATATGATTGGACAAATCCAACTTGCGGCATTCATAACTTACTGGTAAACCTTTTTGATTTTGCAGGAATGTTTAAATTCATGTCAAAATTTAATCGAAGAAGCGCTGCAGCTGAATATAGTTGAAGGCAGTGAAACGAAATTAGCCGAACAACCGACGACGCCGACCGACTTGCACGCTGTTGAGTTTTCGTAGCGTACCTAAGGCAACGTTACAGGTTGCACTCGAGGTCTTTTTACATAGCACACAAATGTACATAATGTTTATAATAAAGAAATTTATAGAGCAGCGTTGGTGGAGTTTACTGTGTAGACTGTTTTAGGGCGGTTGGAGTAAGGTTTCTACAATACTTCTCGTGTCTTCTGCACTCTAATAAGGATTACGTGTTCAAAGGCTGGGGGAATGGTCTGGAAGAGATGTCGAACTTTTTCGCGTTGCTAATTAATCTTTTCGCTACGCAAATTGCCATGGATAGAGCTTGCTTATAGTATTACTCAATAGTGATTCTATTCACAATAGTACAATGTTAACGTGTGCGGTATATCCTAACTGGCGATACCAGCACCCTAAATGATATTATCCAGTATCGATTTTCACCGCTAAAAGGTATGCAAACAGTCATTGCTAACGGTTTCATTTGCGTCAAAGTGCTAATCTGTTGACAAGTTCACTTCGTCAAAACGCAATTGAGCGATTCGACCTTGCCATTTCTACATTACATTTATGCGAGGGGAACTTTTGAAGCACATGTTATTTGAATTTCAAATTGTTGTTTTTATACTGTAATCTATTTTAGATCTGCACCAATATTGTGAAATGCTCAATCTACCATGAAAAATGCACCAACAACCAGATAACCAGACTCGCACTTTCTTCTTGTAGATATGCATAGAAGTGTGGTAAAAATTAAGAGATTTTTTAACGTAGAACCCTTGCCAAGTATTCCTAGATTTGCCATTTCAATTTTTATACCAAAACAGTTTACTGGTAGAAAACGACTTTGGTTCGTTTACGTTTCAGTTTTCTCACATTGGAAATCAGTGGAGATATTTTTTCCCACTTTTTTGTAGGGCGATTGAACTATCAATTTCCATTATAAATCAAATTTAGATCTAGGTAAAAAGAAGTAAAATCTGCACAGTTAGAAAGAACATATTAGATGTAGTAAAATTGCAAATTTTGGTCGCGAAAATGCGACAAACAGCCCTGCGAAGTTTGCAAAGTTAGTATATATGTTCTATTATGTGCGGAAATTGTTACCATATTTGAGCCGAAAATGACCCAAAAATGGTAACAATTTCCGCACGTTTAAGAAAAATATACAACAGTTGCAAACTTCGCAGGCTATATATTTCCAGCATTTTACAATCTTTCGCGACCAATCTTTGCAGTTTTACTACATCTAATATGTTCTCCCCAGCTGCATAGGTGAATTTGCCTAGATGGAGATTTAGTCCGTAATGCGAATTATCCTTTAGGATAAACTTTATATACACTTGCTAGGATGTATTTTAACAATTTATTTGCACCAGAAATCTGTAAGTTTATGTCTCACTCGTGACTCGCCCTTTTTTTTAAAGAACTTTAATACTTACGTACTCGAATTTATTGTTGTTATACCTTTTTAGGTGTGATAAAAAAACTTTTGTTCCTTTTTATATCTGAAATAATAACAAGGATCTCTAACACTTTTTCATCAGCTGTGATAAACTTTTTGATCGTATCACGCACTGCAGCATTATCATTTTCGTTTCTCGAACGCGATTCACTAATGTACAATAATCTCATAGACCTGGCTAAGACAATTACACTCAACGGCATGTTTAAGCTGAGATTAAGACACTCAAGACATATCTATGGTATAGATACCAACAAGTCTCATGCCACCAGAATGATCTATAACTCCTGGTGTAAAAAAGAAGCAATTATCCATTTGTGAGGCGATGAACGAATAATGTAGCAAATTCTAATTGATCACCACGCTGTCTTCCGCAAATTCGACTTTCATCATGGCTGCGTGGGGAATGGGGAAGTTAATGAAAAAATTTCTCACACATGTGGCAATAATCTTCTCCTTAGCATACTTGAGATTACTTACGTTATGATAATTCGGAGTTTACTTAGAAATACGAGGTCGCATACCTTAGAGGATGAGGTCACCATTTAATTACACAAACTCGTCAGCAACCAGACTATTTTGAAAAAGCACACTCAGTGTGTACTATTAGAACTATGATTAGAATGAAATGTAATTTTCAAAATACACATTACAGTGATAGTTATAATCGTGATGTACCAAACTAGGGCACATAACATAAGCGTTAAAAATAGGTACGCTCTGCGTGCATGCAAACCCATTTTCAATGCGGTTACTCTGTGTACATTTATATTTATTGTTTAACGTCTTAATTGAAACTTGCCGTATATTATAAAGCCAAGCTTCCTTTTCAATGTACACAGTACATGGTGTTTTTCTTCAACCCAAGGAAACAAAAAATTGATAGACAGAGGTCAACTAATTGCTACTTATCTTTTCACAAGAAATGGAAGGGGGTTAAATTCCAGTCAACTCACTTTATGGTGGAATATTTAAGCAGTGCGTTGACGCGTTGCACACACGTGTCTTATACGTGCAGGTCTTCATGCTTTTCATGACGCTCATCCCTTTAAGCTACTGCTAAATGCAAGTGTCTCGTTTAAATTATATCCTAAAGCAGTAGGGACCCATATCGGTAGGACGGAAAATTTTCAAATCTTTTAAGGTGTACTGTTTCCGTCTAAACATGCCTTTTTTCGGAAAATGTACCGGTTTGTAATATCTGGGAGAAATTTGTGATGATTTGGGACACAAATAGAGAATTTGAAAAATTCTGTAAAAAAGCAAGGGAAAAAAATTTTCAAGTGTTTAGATAAAAAAAGCGCATGATATTTTAATGATTCGTAGAAGTTGAAATAATAAATTTTACACTGGGCGAAATAAAAATTTCAAAACACTTCAAGAAAATGTTATAATAGGGAACTTAACCATTGTGGAGCCAGGTTTAACGAAAATCGTAAAATTTTGACAATTTTAAAATCTTGATTTTATGATCTGGAAATGACTTTTTTGAGAAAATACACCAATGGACCTTTAACCTTATAGACAAAATTTCAAAAAATTTTGAACTAGGAAAATCTTTTACCACAGCCTGAAAGA
>JAODVM010394936.1:0-10597 GCA_025400095.1 Phenganax marumi
CTCAGACCGCCGAAGTTTTCATTTACACAGCGAATTCAAGGTAAGTAACTAAAAACCCTCTTGATTCGCCTGTGATTCGTCGTCTTTTAGTCGTTAATCTTAACAGGGATATTACTGATCAGATCTTCCGCGAAGGGCAAAAACCGCGAAACCATGACCGCCACGCCGTCGGCGTTGGGGTGCATGCCATCGCCGATATCAAGATCCGGTTGCAGCGCCACACCATCGAGAGATGTCCGAGCAATTCATCCGCTGCACGAGCGTTCTCCACAAACGTTCGTGCGTGTCTCATGGCTGCACGTTTCTTGTCGCAAACCTGACAAGTGCTGTGCTGCGAGCGCCGTCGAAACGTGAGGACTTTCCTCCAGCCTTTTGTAACCTCGTAGAACAGAGCTTTGGAGGCGCACTTGTCGTTTGTGGCCAGGCAGTGAGCCTGATAGAGGAGGAACAAGCCTCCCCATGTGCCAGGCGGGAGTTCCCGCGCTGCCAAGCCTTCACAATCAGGCTGTGCAAGCCGTGTCGTTGGACCTTCCAGGACTTGATCTAGGAGGCTTTGCAACAGCAGATTCCGAGCGTGGTCTGAATCCAGCTCAACACGATCGCTCAACAGCCTGCAGATGGCAGTGATGCAGTCTTAATCTTCTACAAAAAAATCTAAACTGTCAATCAAGCAGCTTTGTTGGCATTGTTTCCGACACTGAGTAGTACATCTTACGCATGAACGATTGGATAGATGCTGTAGCCCAGGCTGGTCGATCCTTTGGTCCTGCACACAATTTAATAGGCCCGGCGCAGTACAACACCGGTTCGCATGACAAAGCACTCCAAACTGACCTGGCAGGGTTCTCTCATCCAACCCTTTTAAGCGGTGCCGTGTCCGCTGAAGTCGGCCACAACCAATGCCCAAGAAGCGGGCAAAGGACCTTCTGCAGACTTCTTGGCCTGCTTGCAAATTGTAAAAAGAGTCAAGAGAACAAAGCCATGATGCCTAATCGGTTTGTTCTCATAGCTGATTTATTGACAAAAGCCTGCAATGGACCATGTAACTTGGACACGCTCTTCTTCATCCGAAGAATCTGCTTTGCTGCCCTGGTGGCTTTGCATTGCCCACAAAATTGCATCTTGTGCGGGCTTGGCCTCAATTCAGCTATTGCAGGCAGAATGAAACATGACCACACTGCACTCACTGCATTTGCAGCCAAAGTGCTAAAGACCAAAACATGTTGCAAACCTGCTGCAATGCTTTGGCCCCAATTGATGTCCAACACCTGGGACCAGGCATTTCTCGATGTCCGCAATGACAAGACTCGCGCAACCAATTGTGGAAAGCAAAAAAGGCTAGGAACAGCACTTCCGATTGCATTGGCACCCAGATGATTCACGAGAGGACAATACTTCCCTGATTCTTTCCTTGGAAGTACCATTCTCAGCATAAACACTCCACTTCTCATCCTCATCGTTGGCCGCTTTGAGAGATGCCAAATGCTGGAAAGATAGATCAGCCTCCTTTGGCCTGGAGAGATCCCAACCAACGTGATGTCAAAGAAACATGCAGGTCCAGTATTCCACGATTCACCCTATGGTACCCAAAACCAAGTCCTGTGATCATGTAAAGGTGTGGAAGATGTAGAACTTGAGTCAGAGCTGGAATCACTTTGTGAATGCAACTCCTGGTCACTCTCGTCAGCGCGCCACCGTCCAAGAGCACATGCCCTTGGAGGTGTTCTACTTCGAGATGCACTGGCGCGCCATTTCCCCATCAGGAGACTTGATGTTAAAATGTCAAACAAAAATTGAAATGTGACATGATGGGGAAAAGCCATGACCCAATCTCCTCGTTGCCCATTGCATGCAAACTGACCCCGGCGGTATCTACTGAACAGTTGAGTGCATGTTGTGCCACACACACTCTCATGAGTTTTGATTCGGTGAGGGCTGCAGAATCGATATATAATAGATGCGCGCACCATGCGCAAACTGAATCGTTGCACAAAGGGGCTAGGGCGCACCTGAACTGCTGCGCTTGTGCTTGTCATAGTGACCAGCAAGTAGATCAGAGAAGCCCCGTGGAGCTCTCATCAAATTGGTGAGAAGCTTCCATTTGCAAGTGTCTATCTTGTACTTTCTCTGGACTGTGGTTTTGTTGAAGTCGGCAATGCAAGCCCCCAAAGACTGAGAGAGAGGAATGGAAGACTTCCCTTGTTTCACTTTCATCAGCTCAATTGCTCTCTGGAACTGTCCTACGTATTTCAGGGCGCTTGGCGGCTGTTTGTCTGACGTCTCATGTCCGAGACCTCAAGCGGGGCTCGAGTTCGTGGGTGGAGCTTTGGGGGAGGGAAGCTGCACAATTTTAAGTCTCGAGCGCAGGCTCTCATAGATATATTCCGCTGGGTTTTCTTGGTGGCGATATTGAGCTTTGCAGAAACACAGGGACTGTAGCAAGGGAGCTAAGTCAGGTGAATCAAGATCCTCCACTGGCCACTCCTTAGACGTGATCGAGAATGGAAGCCGTTGGAACTGAGTAGGCAGTTTCCAGAACAACGCAACAAAACTAAACGAATATCCAAAATTGTTGATAATTGAAAGAGGCTCTAGGGAATCTACCAGACCGATAATTCCCTGAATTATCAGGCCCTTGCCAAAGCCATCAACGTACCCAATGCTGAATGGGTCCACTTGGCGTGTACTAGTCGGTGTAAACTTGACTTGCAACGGTTCCCGGTAGGCATTGAAGTTGTTGAAGATCACACTCTTCATGTGTATGCTCAGTGTCGCCATGTGAGGAAAGACTTAGTTGGTTGTCAACATTGATTTTGCACAAAAAAACAGCAACACCGATCATTGTTTTCTCATCTTATCTATGTCTAGACACAACCGCTCTTGGCATCCTTGGAATAGTCCAACTGGTGTAGTCCCACGAAAAGCTCATTGACAGTGGAATTGGGCACAATGGAAACCAGTGCGGGCATGTCATCAGGCCGGCGGTCATAGGCAATTCGGCGGATAGCCGATTCGAACGTGGCACGGTCCTGGTACCTTTCGTTCAGCCAGTCTCCGAGGTTCTGGTTTTGAGTCACCTCAGAGCAGCATGCACACAATTTGAGGCAATGAATCAGTTGCTCATTGTGTAAAACAGTGAGTCTAAGAAAAGCACCCGTTGAAAAGTTGCCCAGATGATATCCCTAGCTGAAGCCATTTTGGACCCGTCCTCCTCTGATTTAAACTCCCCATCGAATAGTTTGGGTTCTTCTTTTTTCACCTCTGACTTGACCTGTTCCACCATGGCTGAGGCCCTGGACGCGCCTGCTGAGGCCAACAGACAGTGGCTGAGGCAGGAAGAAAGCCAGAGTTGAATCTGATTGCAACTCTTGATAAACTCTTGCAAACTTTATGGGCTTAAGATGGCTCAACAGAGCAGGCAACACCAAGCAGGTGAAGGTACGTAGTCTCAAAGCTCAGGAATTCCCTAGTCAGTTGGGTGGGCTCGGTTCAGTGCTCAGCCCTGTCCCACTGCTCAGCCATGCCTTGAGGTGCCTCATGGAGCGCCCTTCCTGCACAGAGTGAGATGGCTAGGTAGCTGGGACCAAGGAATGAGAGCCTTAGCTTCTCGTTCCCAAAAGGCGGGTGGTAGAGAATGGTAATGGAAGGTGGCCAGGGGGAACCTTAGTTCTCTCTGCGGCGGCCATGCCATGACCATTGCTGTACAAAGAGGCACAAGTACCATGCTAGGATAGGTCCACGGTTTCACCTGTTTCACACGGGCCTTGCACGTAACAGAAGGATGTTTTCACGTTGGCACCTCTCTTTCTTTCAGGAACAGAGCATACCGCTTTGGCACTTTTTGGATGCCAAGGGGTGCAAAGGAGACCTCCCTTCGGGGGGAATGCAGCATCCTAGTCAGCAAGCTCTCTTCGTTTGCCTCTGCCTCCACTGCCTGACCACTGATATGCCTCTCGCTTCGTTCGTGCAATCAGTTGAAAGGGTTGTGCAACGAGAAGGGACTTTTCCTCGGCATGCTTGGCATTGCAACAACTGATTTCCTTGGGCAAGAATCAGACCTGCTGACAATCAGAGCAGCTCCTGCAAAGCACCCAATTACCACGGTTTGCCACTCGATGCAGTGGCCGTTTGGTCACAGTTTTGAGGGTGGAGCGAAGCCCCTTTGATTGGCTTCGTTGCACTCCGCTCGTGCGCTGACCTCTCCTGACAGATTTTCTTTGCGAATTCAGGCCCATAGATAGTACGTAGCCAATCTTTTCTCACCTGTCTCACCTCCGTACAGAGGAAACACTCCTTGATAGTGGGGACTCGGCCTCTGGCCGTCGGTTTTGTGTTGTCCGGTTGGGGTGTTTTGGTTGGTTTTTTGTTTGGTTTGGGGTTTGCTTGTGTTCCTTGATGACCTGGGCACTCCGCCCACATGGCGTCCGCACTCGTGGAAAAAAAAGTACTGGACCTGCCACCCTTGGCGCCTCCGGTCACAGTGTATGCCAATCTACCTGCAGAATGGCCCCTAGCGCGCATCGGTGTCTATATGCGCCATGTCAGTGTCCTCCTCCGGGTCACGCTCAACAGAAGACTTGCGGAACTGAGCTTCAAAGGTGTGGATTTCCAACATCTGCCCCGGGAGGTAGTCAGGCACACCAAAGAAGACTTTGACACCATCTGCGGCGCCATGGCCTCCCAACTAGCAGCCCTGTTTGCGTTCCTCAAACCGAGCCAGGACCGGCTGCCGGGGACAGATCGAGATGACTTGGCACTCTATGCAGACCCAACTGGCTGTATGGCCTCTTGTCCTTCTGTGCCAAGAGTTGCGAAGCAAAAACAACGGAAACAGGAGGCGAACCAGACTTCAAAACAAGCAAGGAAAGAAAGCAAGAAAGCACTGCTCCGGCGTTAGAGCCAACACGCAATTCACTTGCCCTCACGCAGACCGTTGTCATGTCCTTTGCGCGGGGCCTGTATCTCGGCAAACCTGAGCTCCCTATAGACCATGTGCACATATATTTCCCAGCCCAAATTGTGCACAAAGTCACTGCACAATGTGAGGTGTTAAAGCTTGGGGAAGTTTGGCTTGATGCCCGCAACCGCTACAAACATAATGTGGACAACGCTGCTAACAACCCTTATGTGATCGTCGGGGTCTATGAAGGGAGATGCTCGATGGAACAATATCCCCCAATACCGGGGACCCCTACCCTAGCGAGGGCCTATGAAGAGGGAATTCTCGATGCAAGCTTCGGGCAGGTCATCTCCTTTGCCTCCGATTATCAGACCAGCTTCCGCATTGAAGTCCCACTATGGCACAAAATCGAGGATGCGATCGCGGACCCTGGACTAGCAGATCTGGCAGCAGCGAAGCTTGTACCGGTCAGAGAGATCCCCTCAGGCAAAGGGCCTAGCCCCAGAAACAGCAGCGAAGCCACAGAACGCCCTGGTAAAAGGTCAGACCGCGCAGAAGCGGAAGCTGAGGAGGAAGAAGCAGAAGAAGAGAACTACGTCCCGGCCACAGGACAAGGATGCTACTCCTTTGAGATGAGCCTGCTGCAGAGAGCGGCGCAAACCTTTGCAAAGCGCTCTGTGATAGACAAGTATAGGCAGGTTGCGCAATGGCTGCATACTGGGTTGGCCATGACCATCTCGAGGAAAAGCTGGCACCTATTGTCCAAGCATCGCACGCGCACTGTTACCCCCCTTGCCCTGCTAAGGGTGCATTTTGAAAGGGGATATCTCTCCACGGAAAAAGAAGACAGAAAGAAGCCATATGTGGCAACAGACGTGCAAGCCCAGGCTGAACGAGGATGGGAACTCCACGTCAACAGTGTTATCCGGACAGGGTACTATGCAGTAACCAATCGATTCCGGACAACAAGAGAAGCAAGGGCGGAGATTGACTTCTTCCGCACAATTGATCGCACAATTGAGCTACCTAACACAGAGGAAACATCCCCAAAAACAGGGACGCAAATCAAAGAGCAAGCCCCCGCGTCGAGTCATCAGTAATGCAGAACTGAGAACACTTCAGACTGTAGGAGCACTATTAAGTGCTACAAGCAACTCAGTCAAGCCCCAGGCGGTGTCCCAAGACTGTCTTGAAGCTGACTAGGGGGTACAGGACTATCATGCTACAGCTATAGTAACTGATGGAAGTCACTAAAGTAGGTCTGACTGCACGAACAACTACACGGCATTCTTGCGCACCCTAGCGTAGCAGGAAATTGACAGAAGCGCTCAGAAGCAGTTCAGCGGTGCCTCTGGCGGCATCCCAAGATGCTGTTGGAACTTGTTTGAATTTGTTTGAACTTAAAGTAGAGGAGAATTAGGTAAAAGCAGCTGGCCCTACCCAGTGCACTCCCCATGTTGTACCGGACAGGCATGGATACCACTGCTGGTGACGCCCAGCCATTGGCTCAAGGTTTGGCTGCCGAGGCTACACGAATAGGTAGCTGCCGTAGAGGTTGCCTCATCCATCTAAGAAGCGTAACCAAGATGGCCCTGTCCCAGGTACAGGACGCTGACTGGGATGACGACAGCTTTCTTCGACTTTATCTAACCACGTTAGCCGGCACGGTAATTCAGATGCAGGTTCCAGTCAGCATTCACCATACGTGGGAGATGTTGGAGGAGTACCTTGTTGAACACTTGCCGCGCAACAGCCTCATCGAAACCTTTGGCTGCGAACTCACCTTAATCAATGCAGACACCCAAATTGCACTTCAGGACCCCATACAAGAAGACTTATGGAAGAACAACCATTTTAGTCTTGTTGTGCATGATTGTTTTCGCATGTTGGAAGACAACAAGCCCCTCCAGGGGCTCGAGTATGAGGACTGCCCGAAGGCAATCAGAGTCCCTGTCACTGACTCAGGTATCCTTGAGGCCAAAGCATTCCACTCAACCGCGCGTGTCCGCCACGTCAAACTGGACGTCGGTTTCGGCACAGTCAGCCCACAGGCGTGGCGATATTGCCATTCCCTGAGGATTGTAAAACTGCCGGACACCGTTTTTGTGATAGGTTATGCAGCCTTCCAGGGATGCTACTCCCTACAGGTAGTCGAAATGCCAGGGTGTGTCGAGCTTGGTGTCCGTGTTTTCTCTGAATGTTGTGGGCTGGAGTGTGTCGGGAACATCGTAGACGGAGGCAGTTATCTTGCGATAGGAGCTATCATCGGCCAATATGCCTTTGAAGAGTGTGCCAAACTAACACACCTCTCCCTCCCCAATGTGCGAGCCGTGGTAGATAGTAGCACGCTAACCTCCCCGCAGGCCGGAGTTCCGCAGGGGTGCTTTTTCGCAAGCGGCGTCCAGCAAGTTGAGCTCGGTGAGGATACATACCATATAGGCCACCGGGCTTTCGAAAGCTGCAAATCGCTCACCCAAGTAAGTATTGCCAACACCGGGATTCACATTCTGCACATGCACACTTTTGCGCAATGTCACAGTTTTGAAACAATCATGCTGCCAATCTGCCTGCGAGAAATCAGAGCAGAAGTTTTTGCAGGTTGCAAATCCTTGGCGAGGCTGACCCTCCCGAGCAGCATTCGCTATATAGGATACAGAGCTTTTGGCAGTTGCACTGAGCTCTCTTCCCTGGAGTATGCTAGGAACAAGCATGAGGCATGGCGGTATCCCTATGCTGCCAACAATGCCTTTGAAGCGTGCGCCAAACTAGCCACCCCTAAGTGGCTTCACTACATCCTACCTAAGGACAGTGATTGGATTGCCCCCTGCATTTGACGGATCGCTATCTATACTGCACACATGAGTAGTAGGAAGTGCCACGCAATAACTACTAGCATGGACGGCTACCCAAGTAGCTGCCCCTCTGCACTGCCAGGCTCAAACCCCCAGTAGCAAGTACAGATACCGTATATAGCGCCGCCATGCACAATGACATAGAGTCGCAAACGAGCTCGCTTGTCAGCAATGAACGACAGTTGGTGGTGCACCTCCTGTTGACAACCCTCGCTGGAGATGAACACCAAGTCGTTGTTGATCTCCAAGAGTTTGACCGACTTGATGAGTTTGAAACTGCGGTCCTGGAGCAACTCCCGACCATAGGAGGGAGCAGCACTTTTGGGTGCGAACTCACCTTCGTCCAATGTGACACAGGTCAACTCCTGAGGAATCCTATCTGGGATACCCTCAGGGACTGCAACCACTTTCACATCATTGTCCGTCAATGCTGCTCACGTGCAGAACATAAAGGGCAGATGAAGAGGAACGCCAAAGCCATCCAAGTGCCGCCCACTCGTTCAGGGCAGGTGCTTCCCCATGCCTTCACGCATTCGAATGAGGTAAGGCATTTACAAGTTGAAGCAGGGGTGCACACCATCGGTGAGGCAGCCTGGCAGCATTGTAATCGGTTGCTCATAGTGCACCTGCCCAGCTCGCTAGTATGCCTGAAGGACGGAGCCTTCCAGCGATGTTACGTGCTCCACACGGTCACTGCCCCAGAGTGCAGAGATTTTGGGCGCTGGGTATTTGAGGAGTGCCATGCGCTAGCCCGCGTTGGAGACCCAGACAAAGCAGACAACCAGCTAGCGCCGCGAGCGCGTCTACACACCCGAGCCTTTGAAAAATGCCGCACTTTGCGGACACTCGGTTTGGAAATGACCAAATATGATCCACACGACCCGAATCGGGTCATACCAGAAGGTTGCTTCTCGGAGGCAGGGCTTGAGGAGCTAAACCTGCCAGCAGACTTCTGCTGGATGGGACCGGCAGCTTTCGAACACTGCGACAGGCTGCAGACCGTGGACATTTCACGGACTGACATCAATGAAATCTTAGGGGGCACTTTCGCACGCTGCTCCCAGCTACAGCATCTCAAGCTGGCCAAGACTTTGAGACGCATTGGGCGAGATGCCTTTCTGAGGTGTACTTCCCTGGAAGAAATACATTCTCCACCTGCCCTGCTGTACATTAACAAGCGAGCGTTTGCTGGTTGTACTCAGCTATGCAAACTCGTCCGGATGGGCAAGAAAAGAACCTGGAGGGGTACCTATGCAGAACATGATGCATTCGAGATGTGCACTAAACTGGCACTCCCAACATTGATTCGGTCTCTCCCCAAGCCCACTGCTGCAAAAGAAGGGTGGGCGGACTTCATGAGAAGTTGCGCAGAAGCCAATCCTAGTGCTGCCGCACGTCGGTAACAATGCTGCATGCAAAAGTGTCTGGGGAATGGGACTCCCAGAGTAGCTTGGCTAATCGGCTCGGAGCTAGCTAGCAGATCAGCAAGAAGTCGCAGGTCGGTGACTCCATTTGCCAACTTTGCCAGTGCAACTGAGTAGATAGCCAGCTCCCCTGGCTGCCTCCCAAGAGGTGGTCAGGGCGTGGTACAGTGTACAGTTCTCTAGTACTAGGAATAGCGGCGTTTCACCGTTTCACGTAGTTCATGGGGCTTGCATGACGTCTAGAACTTCGGTGCACTCGAGTGACCCTAGAAAAATGCAGAACCTGCCGAGGCTGGCCCACCGTGCCATACTTGCTCTCGCTTTCGGGTGACTTGCACTTTGGTAGTAATCGGAGAGGCTCATCTTGCTACGCTGTGTGACCACAGCAGGTCCCGATTGTCCTGGTTTTGGAACTGCTTTCTGGGTGCACGCCCTCATCACCTCCCCCTTCGGGGGGAGGTGGTTGCATCTCTACATGCCACTGCTAGCCCGCTGCAGGCCTCTTATGATCTTCGGCCCTTTTTCAAGTTCGCATGTTTGACCAGAGATACCATAGAGTCATGCCTCTTACGACTCGGGATAGAGGCAGTGGCTTCTGTGGGTCGGCATGCACGCACCTTACTACTTCCTGGATTGTCTTGCCTTGATGTGTCCTCTATGTCGAGAGGGGGTGATGCCCATTGCCTACCCTACCTCTTGTCCTGGCACATACCCGGCGTATTACAATGCTCAAGCAAAGGCCATGAGCCAGCCGGAATTTTGTCCCGCAAACTGGAGGACCTTTCGTTACAGAGTAGGCCAATTAGGAGCAAATCTACGTTAGCATAGGCTCGTTCGTGCTCTTTGATACAAGTTTCGTCTTGCCTAGCTCCGAAACTGGCCTGGAAAGCACCTCACATTTGCATCCGGTCTTGCTTAACGACGACTGTGCAGCACAACACCTGTGTCGGGACACTCGTCACCCAACTAACAGGAAGGGGCTTGATGATGGACATCCTTAACTGAGTGCAGCCTGAATGTAGAATTCATTGCCCCGTTTCACTCTCGTGTTAGATCTCCGGATCTTCACCTTTTTGTTTCACATCTCGGGAGGATATGAGCCTGCTCCTGTTGTGTGGGTTGTTGCTGTTTTGGTTGGTGTTTGGTTGTTTGTTGCTGGGCCTTTTTGGTTCTGGCTCGTGTCTTCTCATCCTACTCTGAATTCATTCAAGGTGACTTGTGCCTCTCGGCACACACAGCGCCCGTACCCATGCAAAAAAAATTAGAGACTGTTTGATGCAGTTTCCTTGCAGTTTGTGTAGTTTGGAGATGACTAGGTGCAGTCATGTACTCTTTCAAGAAGACTGGATGTGCTTCTAAGAAGCTAAGAGGACATTTGAAGACAGTCTATAAATGACTGTAACTTTGGCTCAAGGAGCGGG
>JAODVM010395047.1:0-27168 GCA_025400095.1 Phenganax marumi
ACTTTGAAGTATTTTTGAAGCACAATGGCCATCGTAGAAGTCGATGGAACTCAATAATGATAAAAAAAGAAAAAATGATACGGGTAACGCGAAAATCCTTAATTTGTAAAAACACTGATGAATGAGACAAATGATGCCTTTAAACAGTCTTTTTACAAATTAATTAAATGCCTTTAAAGAATTCAATATAAAATTATATGGAGTACGGGGCTTAATGACCCCGCTTACCAGTATTTACAACAGGCGTAGATATGTCCGACCACGTGCCACCCGCCATAATTCAAAATGGCGTTCACTTTGCGAGACTGTGATTTTGCTCAGTAAAATTACGAGTTTTTCTACCGCAATTTTCAAGCTACTTTTCCTGTCTTGAGAAATATTTACAGCACCTCTACTAAAATTGACTGCAGGAATGTGTCAGAAGCAAAATAAAACAAGCAAGCGTATTTCATCGTGCAGAAGAGAGCAAACATTTGTCAACACGACTACGATGGATTTACTTCAAGGATATTGCTACGTCGTGGTACATTGACTCTTTGTACAGGTACGTTTGAGTATATATGCTGCTTGCAGACATCTTAAAGCGTGTTATTTGTTCATGTAGGCGAGACGCTTTTGCGAATTAGTATATTTGCAAGTGCAAATGCCAAATCGTTTTATTTTTGGGGGGGGACATGACATATTTTGGAGGACAATTTAATACGTCCCTCTGATACAGAGTACTCTGGTAGTGTGTTTTTATGCTGTAGCTTTTGCAACGCTGCCCTGCCCTGCTGAAATTTTAAATCAAAATAATCACATGATAAGAATATAATTATTAATAAATTATAGTTTTAAAGAACAATTGTTCTTGCTTATTACTAATACATATTAGTTTGGTCAGTTCAATCCTGAAGTAGTCTTTCTCTTGTTTATAGCAGACCACGCAGGGGGGTTGATATCCTGCATTTTTAAGTTGTGATACACTTTGTCTATTACCAACTTCCTACTTGAAATCTCTATTATACACAAATGACAATTCTTCTTAAGTTGTCAGCAGTTGAAGACCTAACTAGGCCGTTCTGCCGATCAATTTTCAGCGTTAATAACTTAATAATAATATGATATATATATATTTTGTACAAACAATGCAACGAGCGCTGTCTCTTATCTGGCGCATGTTATCGTGACAACCTTTTTCTTGCATTTATCACACTTTACGTAACAACACCACACAAATTTACAATTGCAATTTTCCCTCCGTGTTACAGCTTTATACTGAGGTTGAAGACCACAAGATTTACAAATATTTTGACATTTTGACATTTCTGCGCCGTCCTTTGCTTCGCAGACCCTCCCTTCTACTCCTGGGATATTAAGCTTTTTGTTTGCCTTGCAATAATCAGGTGAGGCGTTATAGTACACTAGCTTTGCTTCCTTTTTTGTGACTCTTTGGTTTTTTTTGTCTACAAGGGATCCATTCTTGTAGCTCACTTGAACAGCATTCTCATAGGCTTCGAACAAAGCCTCACCAACCTTTTCGAAACTGTTGAGTTTCTTCATGCAGGTTTTCATGGTACATGATGAAGATTGACCATGGCATTTGCACACCTTCTTCGAGGTCGTTTTTACAATCTAAACAACAATATTAGAACAATTGAGAACATTGTAGAACTGTCAGTATTCGTTTTGAGGATACACCATGTATATTTATTATTGCAAAGCTTTCGGTTCGTTAGCCCGGACCTTCATCAGTGCAACTGATGAAGGTCTGGGCTAAATGATGAAGGACTAAATATACATGGTGTATCCTCAAAACGAATACTGATATTATTTTCACCATGCAAAACTACAAGAATCTTATTGTAGAACTGGTTTAGGTCTCCTTTTGTTCTAAAACTGAGTAAACTTACTTTGCGCCCAACTTTATTGTTGTGTAAATTCATGGTCCTTCTATCTTCATTGCTATCACCCTTGCGTCCCTCAAGTGCATCTACAAAATGTCTAGCGACGAGGTCTCCAAATGCGACATTATCACTGCACCCGCCCCAGTGCCAGCTGGCGGAGTCGCCAGATTTCGATCTGACTCTTTGGTTTTTTTTGGGCTGACATCGACAGTTCTCCAGTTGCCCATGACTACAGTTAACGATCACTGAGTACATTACTCCTGCTGAGGTGATAGCATGAAGAAATGCTGCTTCTTTATTGGCTAAAAATGTAGCAATTGTGCGTCAGATGCAACATTTTACATCAGTACTTACATTATTGGACTGTGGGCTAACCTTCAGCCAGCCTCTTTCGGCTGATAATCGGCATCATGTCGATATCTTTACTGACAACACATTGCCATGGTGTGTATTTAAATTGTCGAATGCACTCGGCCAAGCCCATCCTTGCTCCAGTCATTGCGCTCTTTGAATACTTCATGTAATCCTGAACGAAAATGACAGCCACATTTGAAAACTTCAGTTTTTATGTGGATATGAAACAAAATTTCAACGTTTTTAACAAAATTCCTAACAATCCACTGGAGAAAATAAGATTTCATTGATTTTTTCTCAGACGCATGCGTATTGAAATTGCGTCATGACATGCAGACTTTTTAAATTTAATCATGATATTTTAATTTGATTTTGCTATTTCAACTTGCAAGCTCGCTGCTTTCAACAGTTTTGTGAGATAATGGAACAAGACTAACCAGTATTTGTCAACATGTTCTGCAGCTTATACTGCTATTTTATTAAATCAAAACTTTGAATTTGATTAAATTACTTTTACGTCAAATATCGTCTTTCTCATAATTATCATTCATCCACATGCAAAGTTTAACACAGACGAAATATTTGTTCACATAACGTAGTTATATTTGGGATAGGAATGCTGCATCATTGTTTTCTGTCAAGCTTGGGAAATTACGCGGCAAACTTGCAAAAATACACCAACTGTGGCCGAGAGTTAAACATAGGTCTTGAGAGAAACCTGGAATATATTTTAAACTGCTGAGTTTTACGATGGTAGCTTAATTTTCAAATTCTGTTTTTTGTTGTGTAAAGAAAAAGTATGCTTGCATATCGTTCGCAACGTTACGATATCACTTCTATTTCTTCCCAATAACGTGAATTTTTCAAGATTAGCTGCTATAGTAAGTAAGAACGACCCACGCATTTCCTTAAACTCCTTAACCAAATCCCTCTTAGATACAAGTTCGCCGCTAGCACTAATATAAAAAGCAACAAAAATGTCGCTCCGGATATATGAATGAAACGTTTCTCACGACACTTTGTTGAATACTTGATGTAACGATCTTAGAAGACCAAAACGAGCCACACGTTGTGGTCCAGTACGTTAGCAGAATTTGGTTTTTATTAAAAAGATCACCGAATGCTAGAAAACGATTTTGCACACTTGCTCTATAAGGAAAAAATTGCTTATCCAAGTTCAAACAAAGTTTCTTTATCATTTAAAAAACCCCAGCAATTATCTAACATTATCTTATTACGACGTTTCGCCATATTTTGGCGCTTTACTCATTCTCATGTAGTTTTCATGAAATGTTTGTGGTGATTTTGGAAATTAGAAGCAATTAGAGCTAGTTTTGCTGTAATTAAATAGAAATTAAGTTTGGCATTCTAATTTCATTGATAATTGCAGCAAGATGCGTTCTTGTCAGAGTTAAACAGAAAAAAAGGCGATTATAGTCGTAAACCTAGCCCATTTTTTCAGATTATTTTGCGGTCTGTATTGCGCTTGCATGGCGTATTAGTTAAAGAAAATTCCGCAGCTTTTTCTTTGTTCAACTCCTCATTTATGAACGCCTAAAAAGGCAGTGAACGTTTCAACAAGATGAAGCAGATTTTATACATGAAATATCCAGACTGAGAAACATTACGAAATTCAAATTATTAACACTTGTTGACAACCATTGCGTTTTCTCGTACAGAAACAATATTTTTACTGTCAAAACGATGTAACAATGTTCCAACGACGCCCAGCAGGCACGCTTGCGTGCAGAGAGGACATGTCGCTAAGCAGTGGGAAACTAAATGTTCTGAAATAGTGTTTTGGTCATTAGCAATCACCGTAGGGCAGCAAATGATGGTCAATTCAGAAAACCATACTCCACTGTAACGGCAAACTAATCAATGATGTGTCATTTGTATGACAATTATCATATTAATCCCTACTTGTGTGGTGTTGGAACCGGAAGAATTTGTGACAACTGAACATGACTTTTTTTGAGATTATTTACACATTCACAGGGTCAACCCAGAGCCAATTGTTTTTTTCGTGTAAAAAGTCTACGCTGTACAACGTTTTATGTCAGTAGAATGCTCTGGTCATATCAATACATCAATTTGCTCAAGTGTATTAGATGCGGCTTGCATGACAGGGGAAGTAAAGTAATATCTGAAGTACCTTCAAATATTTAAAATCTACAGCCATTAAATATCTCGAACATTTAACAAAAAGTTTTTGTTTGATAAGTGATGAAAATTTCGTAATAAACATTTACACTTTAATCGATATCATGCAACAATCTGGTTGTTTTATATATTGTAGCTATCTATCAATACTTGCAAAAATGCGCAAACATTTTAAAGTTTATTTTTATGTTTTTTTTATTTTCCAATCATTATCCCAGTTCAGTTAATCTCAGATTTTAAGATATTTAAATGGAAATTGTTTACTTTAAAATGAATGCGGATGATATGGTGGTTAATTCATTTCAGTCTCATGTTTTTCAGCGCATAATTTCTGCAAACCATCTTCCATCTCATGCAGTAAAAATACTTTCAGTTTGTCTCTATCAAACACTATAAGATTTTTTCAGGTATACTCCTTCTCAAGTAGCAGCACTGGATTGATAAGAGAACACTCTTACTAGATCTATAAATGTATCTCTCTAATTTTAATGCCTCTTAATCTCGCCGTGGGTGCACTTCTGGAATGCAATCTAGTCAATACTATTCTCATTTAACATTATAATCCTTTTAAAATACCGCGCGGTTTTATATACACAATGCCTTTCATTCTTTACAACGCTCACCTTAGTTTGTAGCTTGAGGTCTTCCCTAAAAATTTAAAAGAAATAAATTTAAGCATTTTGCAAATGTAGCAAGAAATTCTTGAAGATATACTTTTTATATACTTTATTGTATTTTTTTTACCAAAATGTATATTCTCAATGTTTTTTCTTACCTCGCGTAAACATTGGCTGATAAAATGGTGAGACACACAGCGATGATAATCGACATCTTTATTCTTTCTATAAAATACAACAGGAGGAATTTATGTAAGGTGATTTCGTACTGTTCATCTTATCAATGCACGTATGAGATAAAATACAGTCACAAGTTTTTCTTAAATTATATTGCGTGAGACAGCTAGGTTCAGAGTTAACTTTTACTACGAGTATAGCCAATGAAATGCATCTCATCTACTGGATTAGCCAATCCAATACGAGATTAGCCAGAGCAAGGTAAAGGTAGTGAACGCAAGTGGACATTAAGTCTGAGTATCGCTGCTGTACTTCAGTGAAATATACTACACATCATCACAAAATGTTATAAAATATAAAATACTCAAAGATTCATAGTTTAGTGAAACATATTTCTAACATTGAACAATGTTTGGAAAAGCAATCAATTTACCTGCTCGAAATTGTCTACAATCACTGTTGATAATCAACTTGACTCACACGTCTACAAGTCAACGAAGAGCATATATATTAAGCTGTAATCTTGAACAAAACACTCATTAAAACTTATCAAATTACCCTGACTGCAGAATGATAACCTCCAGAACTGAATGTCTTAGCCGCTTTGACGTTCAGTGATGTAAATATAGTTAGCGCGAATTGATAAGCATCAGAATCTGGAACAACCCTCGCGTGATTGGTGTCTATCCGACGTGTGATCTCTTAGTGACTTGCGCTTTAAAAAGATGTAACGAAGCACTTCATCCACCTACTCAACCTATATCATCTTAATCACGGATATGCCTCAAAACATACGAACTTAATACCCAGCCCATAGGTGGCTTGAGCCACGATAATACTGTAGGTTAAAAATAATGTTCCGAACGTCAGTGGCACAGCATGTATTACAGGAATGCAGCTTTGGGTAAAAATAATACAAATTATCAGCGTTTATCTAAGCCACTTTTTCGTGCTGTGCTCATTCATTATTGCACTTTATTACAAGTTATTGAGATCCACTAGGAAACACGGATAATTGGCGGAATTGTCGTATTATTTCCCCAAGAGGCTTTATCACATCAAACCACCTTATTTCCTGCCCTTTGCAAAATTTTACCAATTTCGTTTATTTTGCTTTCTGTTTAAAATTTTTTTATATTCCGTCTTAATTGCCCTTGAACATTTTAGGCATATCATTGTGTATAAGTAAGGATATGATTTTCGACGGCTTAAAAAAGCTATTTTTAATGTTTAGAACGTTCGCACCTACCTGATGGCAGGATAATTCATTTAGGAAACTATATGATCTAAATCGTTCTTTTTGCCTTGGGCATGGTTTTTCGAATGTTAATCACTTGTTTTTCTACCACAAACTATGTTTCCTTTTTGCTTGAAAACCTTGACTAGCCTTTAATTTATTTCAATTATTAACTCACGGTTTCCCTATAGTACTGTTTTTCACACGACAGTGGGAACTAAATTAACCGAAATATGTTTGACGTTAGTAATTGGGCGCAAGCCAGAGTATAGTTAACTGAAAGGCGTTCGTCCTGTATCCAGGAAAACCGAGTTGGGGACATCTTTTTCTGTTTTAATTTAAATTAATAGAAACACAGCTAATCTGGTTTATCTTGTATCTATATTTATATATAAGATAAACAAGTATAGTTTAGTAATATAAACAAGTGTAGCTTAGTCCACGAACGAATAGAGTGCTTAATATCGTCTAAATAGAGCCAAGTATACAATACAATAGTTTTGGCTTATCCAAACTCGTCCACTATATTGGATTTCATCTGATGATTTTCTCTGATTGCAACACAATGGACGAGTGTGGGTGAGCCAAAACTATTGTATTATATACTTGCTTTTTCTACACGATATTGAGCACTCCTTAGCATTTTTCGTTGACTAAATCACGCACAACTTTAACGATGATCATCATTATACCACCCACTACGTATATAGTTAGGAAATCCATAGCTATTCTACTTCTAAGCTTTTTACCGGAGAAGTTTTTCTCTTTGTTTTTGGTGAGAAACTTTCACGTATACCGCACTGGCAGCCGTAGCTATGTATTGATTTTATGAAGGTTTTGTCTTGGAAAACACTATCGTAGTCTCTTCGCCATTCATTGCACAACGGAGACGAGCGGTCAGTTGACTGTTTGTTTCAAAATGTTAGCATACTCTACGTTTTCATATTTAATTTATATCCGTTTTAGACATCAATTTAGTTTGGTATGTCCTGCAATATGTGAAATATTTTAATTGCTGAGGAACTTACTTTAAGAGATGAACTGTTTGATCAAGGTACACATCTGTTTTTCAGGTTTAATCTGTGCACGCCTATAAATAATCTGTGTTCTCTCGAAATGCTATGACTTGGCAAGCACGAAATTCATTGCCCATATTCATGGTGGGATTTGAATCCTCAACTTATTCAGTTCATCAGTATCCCAATATCACTGAAGCTATGTACCAGTTAGCTGGGTAGGTTTTCGTGTTTTACACATAATTTATAGTATTGGGGTGTCAAGTACTTGATAATCCACTTGAAGCGTTGTATTTGTCCAGCCACAATACACCATTGACTTCAAGTGCGCTGCCTTCCAGATAAATAAACACTCAATGGGTACGCGTGAAGGTTCATGCACCAATACAACAAATTTCTCTGTCAAGAAACTATTAGAACTGAAAAAATAATCTCTGGTATGTTTTTTTTAAGACTTTTTACAAGATTCAGCGCTTTTGTTCCGCACTCCTACTCGCGGATCGACACATTTTTTGTTTCAACTTGCAAATCCTCGACGACAGCCGGTTGTGTCGTCATCTCGTTTCCAGTTCATGCATGTCGTGAGATCCAGCGGGTTCGTAAATACAACAAGATGACTCTCACCATTAAAAGTTCTTTCATCAAAAATTCATGTTAAACCATGAAATTTAACTTTAAAAGTTTCGAAAGTTGGTAAAGTAAATCGTATATTCAACTGAAATCATTTCAGAGCGCCTCCATTTACTCACTGGACCTCTCGTTTAAGACCCATGAAAGTTCGAGCAGGTCTTCCTATAATCCAACTAAGATTACCTTAATACTTCAGAGCACAAAAGATCACCTGCATTGGATCTCATACACGCGTTCAAAAGTTATCAATTTCAACCAACTTTAATAATAACTCTAATATCAATGAGACATGAAATAGCTGTTAAAGAAGCCGTAATCTCTCAGGGTTATCGTAACACGTTGTTTATAAAGATACAAAACGCTCTCCAACTTACCAAACCTTTGTGCGTGATAAAGTTCTAGACTGCAACTGCGTGTTCCAAGCTTATTCCTTGGTGACTTGATGCAACTGAATGCACTGCGTAATTACAACGCTCATTTACAAAGTTCCGCACTTTTCAAAAGCTATTCTTTCGAAACGATAAACGTACAAAGACCATAAACAAAACAAAATCATTTAAAGTTATCCTTCTTATCGAAATTTGCGATGTCTCTCCACAATGTCAGCAAAGCGAGGTGTAAATAGCGCGCAAATATCTGGTAAAAACTTGAATTTGCTCAATAAACTGCGTTGAAATCCACAGCATTTAGCGGCGGTGTTTCGTCGGCTGCTAAAAGGATTAGTGGCTTCACCGAAATATATTAATTAATTAAACCTGAGTTAATTGCTTGTATATTGACGGAAGATGGGTAGTGAAGGGCCGAATTTGATTTAAATTGGCTTCGGCAAACGTTTTTTTATTTTGCAAACAATCCCGTACAAAGACAACAAAGAGAGGCGCACTGGTTCCTTTCATCCTCATTTCTTTGATTTGTTGTTCAAAACACGGCTGGAAAGGTCGTTATCACTCCTCGGCAGGGTGCTTTGAACTTGAAGAAACTCCGACAGTAGTTCAGAGATCAGGGCATTCTTACCGGCGAAAGCGTTCTTTTTGATGAACTAACTTTGTTTCAACTAGATAAAACAACCCTCAGAAAAGGCCTGAATGTGAATCATATGGATTATGGAACATTCAGCCTCGTTCTCAGGGTTAACTCGCTCGCTACTCGGGTGACTGTTGATCTGCACTGAGCTCGTTGTGGGTAACTGGACTGATTTTCGTTGATAACGCTTCGGCCCAATAATTGTTTTGTAGTGACTTTTAAGGTATATCTTGATAAACTGTACAGCGCTTGTATCGGAGGGCCCCGGGTTTGGTCCTGCTAGATAACTGATCGTCGTATTTTAGAATTATGCTACCTGTGTTCTTTACACGCAAGTTTTCTGACAAACCGAGCAACTCTTCCATGTTTCACTAAAACAAACTGCACTTCAACAACAACAAAAAACAACATTTGAACTAACCTTGTTTGTTTGTTCCGTTTATACAACCAACTTCCTTTGCCCAAAATTGAATTCTTGACTGGCTGCTGTTTTACAAACTGCTATAAATGCTTGTCCTTCGTATTTTTTCAGGTGTGTATGTGATTAAGAAACTGGAGTCGTGTTTTTATGAGCGAAACTTGCGACATAAATCATCCAATGACAAGTTTAATAAACTTTAATAAAGCGAGAGGCAAGCAAAACAAGAAATTGTGCTGCACAGCGTGAGAGAGGTGGATTGTATGAAGAGTTGCAGAAATAAATCAAGGTAAATTTGCAGAAATGTATTATGGGAACAAAACCTTAATTTAAGGAACTTAATAATATAATTTCTTGTTCAACCAAAACCCGCGCGCACAGGGGCCTAGAGACTAGGCTGGGCTGTATCACTCCTCCATCCATAGTCTGGCCTGCATGCAGACCTTTGCGAAAGGCGGTGGTTCCAGTTTCTAACGGAGCAAAGGCTGGCTTGAACCACTGACCTCTCCTGTAACTGGAATACTCCAGGGGAAACGAATGCAGGCGCCTCTTGTACACCCAGCGGTATCGCAAACAAAGCTAGCCTGCAAGCCCAAAAATGAAGGCAATGTTTCCTAAGATTTGATGATTTGATCAACTTGGCCGGGCAGTACGAGTCTGGGAACGAGGACGACACCAAGATATTTGGTTGACCGTTTTTATTCCCCAACAAAATCATAAGAGTTACATTTCATAAAAATAATTTAACCACGCAAAAATCATGGTTTCTTTGATAAATACTAAAGTTCTGCTTTATGATTCATTTCAATTGTCTGGGAGGAATTTTTTGTCAGTGGTGATATATTTTTGTCCTTTCAAAAGACTTCGCTGAAATTCAGGAGAACGATTCTAAAACGGCTCGATTATAAAACATTTTACATCACAATGAGCAAGCTTGGCGCGTGGATATACAAATTTGCACGAATCAGTCTAAAAAGCAATAAATTATAATAGTAGCGTGCGAAACTCGCGCACGTGAGCGGTTCATAGATTTTGGTGATTCATAAATCCGAGTTTCTGATAAATCTGTTGCCCTCCGAGTGTTTGCCAACGTAGACATATCGACTTCTTCCAAAAGTGCCGTGGTGATCACCAGGGTCCGTCAAAGGTTGAGGCAGGGGAGTGTAGTTTCTGTCTTTCTTGTTCGCTGTATTCTTGCCATCAGCCTGCAAAATGTTGAGGGGAAAAGTCATACGGAAATATCGAAAGAGAAGTAGACTTTGGTTGTTCTTACTGTAGTTGCTACGTCTGGTGCAACAACTTTCAAGAAAGCTCCTCGTCTCAGTCCTTCCTCTCGCTCACGCTTACGCACAGCTTTCGAGTCCAGGAATTTCAGGTTGGGAAGTTTATGAAGCACGAAATATCTGATGAAATTGTAAACTTTGTGAGAAAACTACGCACAATCGTGACCGAGGGGTAAATTACTCTGAAAAAAGTGTACGAACACTTTTTGGATTAAAAAATCCCTGTAATTTTTGTTGGGAATTCGGGATTTTTGGACAAATTTTCAGGGATTTGGGAATTTTTTTAGAGATTTTCTTTGAAGTACTTTCCGGCATTTTCTTTTCCAGTGAATTTTTTCGCATATTTTTGCGATATGTGGGCGTCAAATTTTAAGAAATCAAGTAGTTCTATATGAAATATATGTTTTCTCTATGAAATCTATGTGATTTTTTGGAATTTTTAGAGATATTTTGGGATTTTTACAGAGTTTTTGAAATTCTTTAAGATTTTTAGGACTTTTGGGGGACTTTAATCTTGAAAGATTTTTTGGGATTTTCAGCGAAGTGTACGAAGATTTTCAGAGTAATTTACCCCTCGATCTTGACAGCTTATAATTAAGATACAAGACGTGCTTGAAAAAATGAGACTTTTCACCTGTATCTTTGATAGTCTTCCTCATCGTTCTCCTTGTTAGATAATTTATTTGGGCAAGCTGTGTTTCCCAGTAGACTGAGGTACGTTAAAGAAGGCAGACATTTTTGAATCTTTTCAAGGAGTAGTTCTAAATTTGTTATCTGAGAAAATGTTAAAGAAATGAATAAATCACAAAACATTACACTCTGGTTTCGACATTCCAATCTAGGGTCTTCATCACAAATCTTTGCTACTCCGGAGGAGAAGTGTTTGAATTTGAGGTTGTCTGAAGCAAGGATACTTTATTTTTATTCATGGTCAAGGTATCAAGATAATTCAAAACTGGAAAAATAACTTCATCATCAATTTCATTGCCATCTAAAATCAGTTCTCGTAGTTCAGTAAAGCCTTGGATGCCTTCCAAATTCCTAAAGAACATTTAAAAATATTTCACACAAGTTGTCAAAGGAATAACAAGTTTTCCTATGACGATGAGAGATATGCAACAACTGACCTTAACCGATTGAAGCTAAGGTCCAAACGCATGATATTTGGCCCATAGGTGATTCCTAGATCTGGTGGGATAGTTAGAGCATCCCTGCCAACCATCGACAGCTGAAAGACAAAAGATTGGATTTTGCTAAAGAGAAACTGTCAGATAGCTTTGTTAGCTATTAAGATGCAAAAGTATTGCATTGACCAATAAAGTCATCTGGTTTTATGCAATTGCCAATCAAAAACTAATATGATGATTTGTTTAACTTTTGGTCAATTCATACAACTAGACCTCTGGAAATTAAGAATATTGGCCCAGAAATATTTCTAATATGTGACTACAGTCATATGATGTCTGGGTTTATAGACATCTTTGTTTTCTCATCTCTGCATTTTATTTGGGTATTACACTTAACTTTAACAATCTACACATTATAAAAAAACATATTAAAATGTGATTGGTTTCGTCAATCAAATTTCAAAATTATTCCATTCTTTATAGAAGTACATCATGAGTAAGTCACATACTTCCAGTCCGTGTACAGATAAATTTCCCATCAAACAGAGACGTTTTATTTTTAAAACTACACTAATTTTTAAAACTACACTAACCTGGGTACCATTGACCGTAACAATACAATCCTCGTCATTCTCCATGATTCATGGAAACGATATCAAAACTATCAAAATATGATCACGATATAAATAATGATATAGCTTACAAACATGCTAAATTGATAGGCAAATGAATCTCTGCCCCCCCCCTGCTGAAGACATTTTCTGAATAAGATCAACTTTCCTGGAATATATGCCCGGAGGGATAAAGTACATATTGTTATTTTTGGTTTCTCCGGTATTTTACGGCGTTTTCCGATGTCGCCATGGCAACAACTACAATGTAAATACACACTAATATTTTGTAAAGTGACTTTCAATTTTTGTTGAGACAAACAGTTTTTTTGCTTTATGGACTCGGAATATTTGAAGCGACATGTGGGAAAGGCTTTAGCAGAAGGCCTTGCTGAAATTTGTTTAAAAAAACCGGCAGATCCCGTCGAATATTTGGCGTTTTGGCTGAGAAAATACGTTGACAATGAGACATACAATGAGATGGTATGCGTATTGTTGTTTTATTATTTTATTTAATTTAATAAGCTTCATGTAAGAAAACTGGTAATGGTGCATACATATATTTTCCCCAGCTTTCTTTTTTACTCCGTCTAACAACAGAAGATGATACTTGTCAAGGTGCTACACCTTGTTTGGGCTTATTTTAACATATACTTTTTGAAAGCAAAAAGAAGAGGCCATGCAACTTGCAAAGGAGCGAGAAACTGCCGAAAAAGAAGCTTTGTTTCAAGCTCGTATGAAAGCAGAAGCAGAACTTCTTGCGAAGGAAGAGAAATATGCAATAGCTGCTGCCGAGCCTGTCGTCATCGACACAACACCTCGGCCCATGCCCCCCGAACTGAATCAAACATTAGCAACTGTCGCAGAACGAGAAGAAGAGGAGGAACGTACTGAAGGTCTGGGAATGAGTTTGTTTTATATTTTTATGACTTTGGAGTCAGTTTATTCTTTTTATTAAACCTTATAAACATGTACGACATGCTTGAACGAGCTCAACCATCAAAAAATAAAATTAAACTTTTTGTAACTGAGATTTTGGTTAAATATTTTTGGTATATATCTATCAGTTTTAAACTAATTTTCCTTTATAGATAATTTGTTAAGTGGAATACCTGAAGAATCCATTGAAGCAGTGCCTGATGGTAGTGAAGTAATGCATGATGGGAATGAAGCAATGGCTGATGGGAATGAAACAATGCCTGATGGGAATGAAGCAATGGCTGATGGGAATGAAGCAATGCCTGATGGGAATGAAGCAATGACTAATGGGAATGAAGTAGTGCCTGATGGGAATGAAGCAATGCCTGATGGGACTGATGCAACTGAATCTTGAATCACAAATATTACCCTCAAATTGTCATATACCTGTCACTGTTGTTTTCCTATTTATTAGCAGTTCAAATTTAACGTGACAAAACATCGTAGATCTATTATTTTATGTGGAGAATGCAGTTAAATGTTGATCGATCATTGTCATAGTCCTGGTTCTAAGAAAGTCTTGGGGAATTAAATCGGATATTGTGTCCTTTGCAACGCTGGTGGTGTCATGGAAGAAAACAGTCATGCTTCGAAAACAGCGCAGTGCAGTGCACATGTTCAAATCTGAGTATTGGAGGGAACGTTTTGAATGAGAACTTGCTTGTCAGCTGTACGCAGCCGTCACTGTGTAATTTTGACTAACAGCATGAAAGCGTGGGGTTTTTCAAAAAATAGACCGCACAGACAATACGACAAGATGTCTCTCCTCACAGTAACTGTGTTCCCGACTGCCCAACCCAGATGTGTTTTAAAACATGGGGCACTGCGCCTCGTGAGATCAAAAGGAAAGCCCCGGTGACGTCTCACCACGAGTTAATAGCGTGACAGCGAAGAGAAGACATAACTCACAGAGCTGCTAGAATGCGTAGGTAGGGTCTCACTCCTTCGTTCGCTTGGGGGGCCGCCGATGCAATGTTTTACCAATCAGCTTTGCTATATGTAGCAGCGTCATGCTGTTGGATACCAGTCTCACGCTACTATCACGCTGTGACGTCACCGCGCTTGCTTGCAGTGTTGCTAATGGACATTGCTCGGTTTGACTGAATACTGAGTTATATTTAATTTGAACGTCTCTCTTTGTTCCATTGCTTGCAGATAAATGCGATTGGCTTGTTTTTATGAAAAACACCACGACTCGAATTAATCATCACTCCGTATTTTTATCGGTTAAGAAATTCTGTTTGGGCAGTCTAAGATATCGTTTTGGTAGAGCGCCTAAGATCCTGGCTTGGAAATAAACCCTAAGCCTCTCATCCTTGGAAGGTGATCACTGACATTTGTCACACAATTTCATTAAAGCATACTGAAGTCACAAATGCTTTGATGGAGACAAGGAAATTTCCATTTCATTGCTCTATCGGTCCTCTCAGAGAACCAAATTTTTATTGAAAATCGCAACAGCAGGAGCAGACGTGAAATATTCGCACTCATCGACAATGGCGTGTCTTCAAGAAAAGTGATAATTTCCAAATGACAATGAGCGCTCGGATAACGCCATTAATTCACAATTCATGATATACATCAAAGGGACCGGCCGTCCATCACTCCTGTACTGTTTACACAGAATGTCTTGTCTTCTGTGATAAGATCACATCATCTAGCTTAAGTCTAAACAATTAACTCTCGCACGCCGCCGTGCAAACATGATGTGGGTTCCCCTCGAGACTGTCAACACTTTAATTACTTGATAAATGACACACTGTGACACAGATAACCAGATAGCGCACACGCACGCTTTAGTGGATCGTGGAAGAAGAGTCGAGGATCGAGATGGATGACATACAATTTGGGAGAAATTTGAACTGGGTTGTCACTTTTTGAGATCCAGTACGACCGTACACGTTTCAGCACAATGGTAAAGCGTTAGACTAAAGAACCAGAGCTCATCTCCAGCGATATTTTGCCAGTCATGATAAAGCTGTGGATGTTTGCAACGTTGCTGCCCTTCAGTCTAGTTTCTGCATCCACAAATCACTCCTCTTGCCGTTAGCGCAGCTAATGTAACCTCACAAGGTTACATTGCTATGGTGGAGAAAACTCGGAGAAGAGAAAAGATAGCTTGAGATGGAAAAGATGACGAAATGAGAGAGATTTGAAATTCTTGTACGTGTTCACGCCACCTTGCTTCGTGTCCCTCGCAAGATAACGCGAGCAGCGCGCTCATTGGGAGCACGTTAATCTGCTGTCAATCAAGCAGCGGGCATTATTAAAAACAAACACATCGTATTGTGTTTAATTGTTTCAACCTTTCATCGTTAATCTATAATTGTTTTCAACAGCCTGTCAAATTTCTATGTTATATGCATGAGAATAGACGGACAAGATTAGCTTGCGGCTGCGATGCATTAATTCATATAAACAGTGTTGAAAACGAAAACCGCGTAGTGTAATTCTAACCTAATTTTTCCTTTCGCGAGGAAAAAACGTGATGCGTACGTAATCAAATAACACGAACGGAAAAGCTCAAAAACTTACGAATTTTTTTGCAACTTATTATTATTTGAGTAAACTAAACAAAGTCATGCGATAATGACAGGATGAAATATAATGTCTGGTTAAAATTAAATTGCGCATTTTAAAAAATCTTAAACTTATTTTGCGCCATCGCTACGTTTTCGTAATTTTTTATATTCCTTATAAGATTAAATACTTTTGATTGCTGAACTTTGGAGACATGACAAAAAATATGAAGCAAATGGCTATCTGTTGTTTGACTTGTGACATCAGTCAGACTCAAAAAAAATTCTCTCGAAAATTCCAGTCAAAAGTGTTGAATGAAAGGGGACGTTTATGGAGGAAAAATCATAAATGTTGCCATAAACGCTTGAAATATAGGATTATTTTAATCAAAGACTAATTTTACGTGTGTTTTGTAAAGATTTGAGAAGATTTAAAAGGTTTTAAGGTCTTAATCATTGTTATCTTAAAGCTAAAAACGTGCTTGGACTTATTTCTGTTTAAATGGCGTTTTCTGCATATCTAGCGGCGAAATCTTCCATATGTCTTGGTGGATATGGTGGAAAGATTATCTAATCGCAGAAACTGCCACACTCTTAGACTATTGTCGCCAGGCCTCTCAAAATTTGCTTTTATCTACGCCAACTATATGTCATAAGGGATTGTTTAGTTAGTCGATGAAACTTCGCAAGCATCGGCGCGTTTAAAAAAGCGCGTTCGGCAAACAAACTTATTTTAGATGACATAACATTTAACCAGCTGGGAGGAATAAACTAGACTAGGAAAAATATATTGAAACATTTTGAGAAATTAAGCTTCGGCTTGAAAATTAGCCAGTTACGCCATGAATTCCGTGTTTTGGCGAGCTTCGACGCAAATTGGCAATAAAATTGGAGCGGAATTTTTAGGAAGATAGAAGGCCGGCGCCTAGAGTTGATGATTATCTGACTTGATAGGCATGTTATTAAATCCCGAACTAATTAAGCTTTCTACGATAAATCCGCTTTGGCGAGGAATTGGCTTCGGTTCGTCAAAATAATCCCATGTCAGGAAAACGTCAGAAATTGTACACCCTATTTAGTTTTTCTTGCGAGACGCGCGCGCTCAAGACGTTGGCTTGATATCGTGTGTTCTTATCGAGTTTGAGAGCGGCGACGAGACTTTTAATATAGATTTTCGTTGGCATTTTATCATATTTGACACAAATGTCTGTGCTGTCATCAGCTCATCTTATCGCCTCAATTTCGCGCGGTTGGAGCCCGATTTGATTGATAGCGCGATGAGATAAGCTTGATGGCTGTCACTTGATCAAAGACGCCGCGCGCTCAGCAGCGCAATAAGCTGAGTATACACTTGAAATCGTTTGCGTGGGGCCTCATGTCTGCATCTCAACTAGCACGAGCTCAGCACCGTCACAGTACGACTCAGTTTCAACACTGCGCGCTGGATTAAATTTGCCTCAGCGTTAAGACTCGTTTTCCTCAAACAAAAGATCAAGGAAACATCGTTGTTACAATGTTGAAACTCCAAGATTGACACTTTGATTGATTCATTAACACATTGTGACACAACTCGCGAATGCACCTCCAAATTACCTTCTTGGCGTTGATTGGCTGGCGTTCTTACCCATCAATCACACTCACTATCTGCAATTACATCTTTCCCCTCCCCACCGGCTTGATTATCCAATAAAGAGGGAAAATATCGACAAAGATGATTTTTGATTGGAAGGCGGCAAACTCTGTAATCTCTTGCAATTCATTTGTGTAGGGGGACATTGTCGGCTTGTTGTTTTATCGCCAAGCTGCACTATTTAATATTTCACAGGCCTACCACAGCAGCACAACGACATGTTAGACGTTCAAACTAACACTTCGACGCATCGTGTTCCTTTACACGCTCTCCAAATGTTAACCCAAAGTGTTTCACCACGCGATTACATGCACACGTATGCACCAGCTATCTCGGTAAGAATCGCTAATTTTTCTCGCATTTATCGACTTGCTATCTTTGTTTCACAGGCACTCTTGGTCGCGCCCATGTTTATATAGATAACCTTGATGAGCTTTCTTCCCAACATTATCAATGTTTTCTTCCTTTGAGCAGGAGTCCAGTGATCCTCAGAAGAAATCACCTTTGGCTCTGCTCGCTGCGACGTGCAGCAGTATTGGGAAAACGGAGGAAAAGAAGGAAGGCCGTGAGTCGGCTACGAGCAGACACTCGCCAAAGATCGCGAGCGAAGTGCGAACTGCGGTTAAACTAGGCAGCGATGAAAGTAAATCATCTTTCAAGCCTTATAAACAATTGAATGAGAAGGAAAGTGGAAACATAGAGAAGCCAGGGTTTCGAGCACCCAGTAAAGACGCTGGTGACAGTATTTCTGTTTCAAGTCATAGCAAGAGTCCAGAACCTTACCGTAGCAAGATTTCTCATGTTACATCAGGATTTTCACCTTTTCAATATCCGTATTTGACAGACGGTCATTGTTTTTATCAAAGTCCGCCAGCTAGTCGTCTCTGCGGTATGTACTATGATGTCCACAGCGCTAACTCAAGTGCGCATCACTCAGGTTGTCTCAAATCAGATTGCCCTGGCAATTGTATGATCCTACCGTCCCCTACCTCTCTAGCCCCTACAACACCTAGTACAGTACGGCCGATGTTTCCAACACCACCGGTATCCGCTCCTTCCCCAGTCAAAACTCATGGTTCAACCTCATCGCGGTCCAATCCTTTATACCCGCGCTGTAATTGCGGCTATTGCACTCAAAGCACGCCGCCTGGGATGGAGAACGGACTGAAATCACATTTGCCACATTATCACAGAGATTTTCTACAAAGTAGTGCTTGTCAAGATCCTTATTGTACGAATTGCAAAAGTACTGTCGCGAATCGCGGCGCAGGGCCAACTCGCTGTGGACCTCATTGCTTTCATAACCATCACGATGCCTTACCTAGTGCAACTCTACCAGCTGGTCCACCTAATATGTCTCATTTATACCCCTATACTGGATTTATGCTCCGAGCTCAGAACGACCAAACGGGACCCTTTATTTGTAATTGGGTACAAGATTCTAAAAACTGTGGGAAAACTTTTACTACGTCTGACGAACTATTACAGCACTTGCGAACGCATACGAGTTCAGCAAACACATCAGCGTCGCTTCACACACCGTGTAACATCCCTGGCTGTCCATGTGGATTAAAATCCCCCGGTGCAAGAATTCATCCTGCTAGGTATCATCCGTATTTCATGCCAAGTCCCGCACTACACTCTCCAACTTATCATTCACCAATGTCGCATTATACAACGCCTCATGCTATTCCATATCCATCTTCTATCAAGCCTTACTAAACGCGGACAAGTTTAGACCAAGATTCTTAAAATAGCCGAGTAATTTGCTAGAAGTTTCGAAGTATTAATGAGATAGACCTTAAGTGTCTCTCTGTTTAGTTCTTTGTGGTGAAAGCCGCCATAAAACCAATATTAGCGATTAAATGCATTGTTTGGAGAAAGAAGAAAACAAGTAATATGTCTCCAGTTTTAAGCGGCTTTTAATCGCAATCTTTCCTGGATCAACTCCAATGCAACTCTGGCTATATAGTTTTCAATTATCTCAAGAATTAGAAAGAATCTTTTTGTACTGGATGTAAAATTTTCTTGAAATTGTCGCCCAAAAATTAGCCAGCATTGTGCTGCGAATATGACAGTTGAATGTAAATATTGCCAAATAACAAAGAAATACCGAAAAGGGCTCGTTTATTAAAATAAATTGAAATCGAAGGGTAATGTGTGTTTTTTAAAGATGCTTTCAATTTTTAATTTAGTTTTGCTACAAAATTTAACTGGCACGTAATCAACATCTAAGCGTTTTTCTCCTCTTTTGAACGTACCTTGGCATTAACTTGTCTGTATCATTAAATCAATATTTAGTATATTTATCTCTTGAAACTACCTTGAATATTTCAGGAGGAGGTCGCAGATATTTTCTTCATTATTTTGTCTTTATCTATCCATCTACTGAGGATTCGTGACTCATGCTTTACTGACAAAAATCCAAGATAATGAGAATCTGATAGTTGGTAGCAACACAGTGCATGTGTTTTTCATCTCCATTGGGCTCCCTTTTATTTCTGCTTTTGTCTGATTATGAATTTACCTTCTAAATTACGGAAAAAATGCTTTTCTCTTGCAGTTAGTAACGTTAGATCCCTATATGAAACGATGATAAAACTATCGAGTAGTTTGTTTGGGACACTGGATTATCTTCTCGGGAAAGAAGAGTTTGGAAATTATTAAGCGGCAAAACACACACAGTCTATATCTTTCATCACGACCCTCGAGTGAAAACTCGCTAAAAGGTCCATCTCTCAACAACACTTCATGCTCGCCTTCATATCTCGCCGACAACAACGTCAGTGTGAACTCTCCAATACTTTGACTATCCTGGTTACGATTGCCTGTGTCTAAATGTTGGCATAAGGATGGAAATGACTTGAATAAGATCAATAAAGTCTTGCATTCGCAGTTATAACATGATAGCTGACTTTTGGGGTAAGGAATTTGTGAACGATCAAGTTAGTTGTAAAAATTTTGATAAATTGAATAGTTTGAACGAAGGCTTCCATCTAAGCTTGCAAAATTTCGTTACACATTCTTGCATCTTATCGAACAGCTTTTGTAAACATGAAGAATTGAAGATAATGTTTATCCTCTTCTTGACGGGCGGTCTTCTCTCATGTAGGGACGACACGTTGTCTCCCTACTTCACCAGATGATTCAGCTGTTGACGCTTTTAAAATTTGCTTGAAATAATTAATGCTTTCTTTTTCTTTCAAAACGCATGCATTTAAAGCAGTCGTTTTGCCTTAAGAGGGGTGGAACATGTGGACAAAAGACCTCTGCAGATAATACATTGATAAAATAAAGAATATTGTTCTCTGGGTATTCGGTCGGCGTGTAGTCACAAGTAATTACAGTTGTGAGATATTTGTCAAGATGACAATAACTTGCAACAATTATCATAGACAAGTGCTCATGAATTTTGGCCCTTGATTGACAGTACCTCAATTGTGGGAGAAATTTGGGACGATTTGGGACACAATTGGACATTTCGCAAAATTTTGCCAAAAAGAACCCTTATATTAAGACGTAAAATTTTCAAAATGTTTGAAAGATGCTATTATGTTCTGAACATGATGTTTTGGGCGAAGATACCGATTTTTAATGTCTGGGAGAAGTCGTGAGCGGTTTACGACACAAGTAAAGATTTTGAAAACATCGCCGGTGAAAAAGCGAAGGAAAAAATGTTTCAAGTTCTTAAATAATACAACAGCTTGCAAATTTGCAATTTTTCGCACTTAAATTAGTTTACCTCTACCTCTATGCGGTATTAATAGAAAGCTAAGTTCCGTGCGTGTTGAAATTATAAAATTTAAACCGGGCCAAATGTGAGTTTCAAGAAATTTTATGGAGGAGCAAAACAAGGACCATTATGATCCTGAAGCCAATTCGACGAAAAACGTAATATTTTGAAAATTTTTGAAACATATTTTAGCTGTCTGAAAAGAAATTCTCTGCGCAAAGATATTGATTAGTAAATGTCTGGAGCAAATTTGGGACGCTTTACGACCTTAGTGGGAAATTTGAATATTTTTGCAACGAGGGACGTACTTTTATGAACTGAACATGGAATATTAAAAATTTTAAAAACATGTTATGTATAATGCCCTAATTTCCATAATAGGGAGGAAATGTTTTATCTGATGCGCTAATTTGCATAATAGGGGGAAATGTTTCATAAAATCCCCGAATTTGCATAATAGGGGGAAATGTTTCATAAAATCCCCTAATTTGCACAATAGGGGGGAAATGTTTCATAAAATCCCCTAATTTGCATAATAGGGGGAAAATGTTCATATAATGCGCTAATTTGCATAATAGGGGGAAATGTTTCATATATGGCCCTAATTTGCATAATAGGGGGGAAATGTTTCATATAATGCGCTAATTTGCATAATAAGGGGAAAATGTTTCATATATGGCCCTAATTTGCATAATAGGGGAAAATGTTTCTTATATAGCCCTAATTTGCATAATAGGGGAAAATGTTCCATATATGGCTCTAACTTGCATAATAGGGGGAAAATGTTTCATATACAGCTCTAATTTGCATAATAGGGGGGAAATGTTTCATATATGGCCCTAATTTACATAATAGGGGGGGGGGGGAAATGTTTCATATATGGTCCTAATTTGCATAATAGGGGGGAAATGTTTCATATATGGCTCTAATTTGCATAATAGGGGGGAAATGTTTCATGTAATTCCCATTGAACTAACCGTGAGGTGTTTTTTTTAACGAATACACCCACCGTTAATGTTTTGGCGAAATTTTGTGACGGTTTGAGAAACTAAAATTCTGAAAAATTCAGGGAGAGAAACGTCCCCATTATTCCTCCTTAACCTTCAAAAACGTTTATCAGCTAACAGCTGCAGACTGCATGTGCTTTGTTGTACCGTGATATCAAAAAGATTCATTTGTAATTTGCGTCTAAAGTTGTCGAGATTTTCTGTCGTCACTTGTATTTAACACGTAGCAAAATTTTCCGGTTTTGCCTGTATAATAAACAACGCCCTGTGAGTGACAGACATGCATTATATCAGTATTGTGGCATTCAAAAACGTTAGTGAGCAATGTATTAGAGTGATGTCATGAACAAAATTTTGTTGAATCTAGTGTTGATTAATTAAACGCGTAATGCGATACATAAATTGAACATTCACAGAACTTTTCATTTCTATTCAAAACTAAAATTTTTTACAGTTCATACTAAATCTATTGCATAAATATAATGACTACACAGATTACTCGCAACTTCATATTTTTATTAAATAGTTAAAGAACTAAGACGCAGCTTTTTCCAGCTTTTTAAATCTCGCTTCTATGGAAAAAGAATAGAAAAATTAATAGCAATAATAGCCATTTTTTCAACGTTGAAACATACTTTGATTAACAATGTTTCATCACTTACCTAATTCTTTAGAATAAGTATCAAGTTTGTGAGCAGCTTCTTCCAAATTTGTCACACTTGCATCTACTTTATCGACCATATCTAGATATGGCTTCAGCTTTTCATCTAAAACACAAGATATATGAATAATCGTTAAAAGATGGCAGCAGTCTCCAATGACTGGTAGCACAAGGGGGTTAAAGAGAGCGGGTGGTGCCCCCGACACCTCAACTGGAAGGCATCGGCAAACTACTCACATTTTTTATTGATCTCTTCCATTCTCGCTATCAAACTTTTTGTTACATTATCCATCTCGACATATTTTTGTTTTGTCAGTTGATTCAGTTTTTCCAATAAAGTATAGTCTTCCAAAGAAACTAAAACATGAAAAATATGGTGTAGGTTTCTTCCCTTTATAGTAACGGCGAGTGAATAAGTCGTCTGAAGGAAGAACTGACACGACTATTAAGTAGACATATAGTTCAGTTTACCATTCAGTTCACATTGCAAATATTCTGAGATGTTTTTAAACATAAGTCGACAAGATTCTTCCAAACTTGGGTCCCCACTCCTCGGTTTTGTGTCTTCCGATTTTTCACCAACATCCGTTTTTGATTCCGTTGATTTATTGTCGGTATTTGAAGGACTACAGCCTGATTCTTCTTCAGAAAGTGTTGTGGATGGCTCCGCCATTATTTTTGGGTTAGTTTTCAAACAAAACGCAAAAGATTTTGCGTTAAGTTTCCGCCATTGCTATTGAGGAATTTAATCACGTAGGAGGAATACTTCATGTAAGGTAAAGGACAAAGAATAGGCGCGTGAAGGCGATAGGCGTTCCCAGGCTCTTCGGTCGAGCTGACGACGAGAGCCGAAGAAGAACCTGGGAACGAGGTTAGAGAGGAGATGTGCGCACGCGCACAAGTCGCGCGCGAAGCGGCGACGACTCGTAAGTGACTCGCGTTCGTTCCAGATTTCTGGCATATAAAGTACAAGAGCAGATCAAATAAATCATGCATCCCATTCTCATCACTTTACTATTAATATTAATATAATTCCACATTTTCACTGTCAGCATGCACGATCAAAGCTGTGACGACGCGCAAAGCTCAGTGTTATTTCTCTAGGTAATAATAAAGTTAAAAATTCATACAAACACCCAAACTAACTCCTCCACCAGCAAATATTTTGCAGTATAGAAAGCGCTTTGTCGCGTACTGTTCCTTGAATCATATAAAAGCGTCCTTTGCATGTGCTGGTATCAAATAGCTAATGTCAAAGAATAACTATGGACCTCTCCTAATATAAACCTATGAGGAATTTATAATATTAATTTTACGAGCATTTTCTCAAGATTTCTTCCAATGTCAACAGAACATGCTGGAGTGAAGCGCTCTAACTCGGAAAGACCGTTGCTTCTCTCGTTCCTTTGAAAGAAAAATTATAATTATTATTATAATTATACTTATTAGATAACGCAGTAGCTTTGGAACATGGTAATCTCACTTTGCTTTTTGTTCTTACTTTTTCACAGCGCATCTGTTCATATTCAGGATTGTCCGTGGGGAGTTCCCATCGACATACTGGACAAGAATTCGTCTGGCAAGAAGTACAGATAATAGTTACTTCCTCCCTGATTGGAATAAGCATGCGAAAGCACATATGGTCATACCTGTTTTAGCCAAGAAAGAATGCAATCCTCATGAAATTTGTGCATACAGGGCAGTTCAACATATATCTCTTTGTTCTAGAACAACAGCAGGTTAATGACATAGGGAAGAAAAACAGTAAAAAAGTGCAAGCGTCTAGGTATTTCTCTCTAAATATGAGCTACTGAATCATGTTATGGTTAGAACTACAAACAAGAAAACGTCAAAAATCTTGATCGAAATTACCTCATATTTTTCCAAACAAACTGGACATGAAGCTTTTCCTGAAAGAAATAACACGTGTGAGTGATTCTAGTTTTAAGGGTACTTTCTTTTTTCTTGCCATCAAAGGATGACTGGACAGCCTCGTGTAAGATTAAAGATCCAACCTATAGCAGCATTTTCCGTAATATTTCTTGGCAAGCTTTCAACAACTTTTTTTGACGCAGGAGGAGCCTTTAAATCTTCTGAGAAACTAAGATTTAAAGAATACTTGTTGAACTACTCTGCTATGCACTGTTAACTAGAGTAATATAGGAGACTTCACCTTCCCAAATCAATATCAGTCAGCCCTTCACTTCTGTAGAACATTCTGCAACAAAAAATAACATTCAAAGAGACTTTGACATAAGTAACTATGTTTATACTGGATGGTTCTATCATCTCAACAGTTTTTGCTAGAATACTAGTCACATTCTACTGATCCATTGTTACCAAAGGGGAAACCTACACTAACCAAACTATATTGCACAGAATAACTTTACAAGTTCTACATTTTCCAAGGAAGAACAGTGTAGCATCGATACAATTGACCACTACATGTGTCACTAAATACAACTGAAAAGTTCCAAATTTTGTTCTCGATGACGTCACAAAATGACGAGTAGTGGAGTTACAAAACGTTATGAAAAATCTCTCCCTCGCTCAGGTATAATTCTAATAAACAAAACTTTCAAGGGATTCAAGCCGCCGATCTTTTAGTCATTTTCGAATCGTTTCAATCGAGAAATTCATCGTTTTCTTTACGACACGTGCATAAACCCGTGCAACGAACAACAACGCCAGACTGCAGAGTTGGGCAGCACCGCACCCAAGATAATTTTCAACGAAAATTTTTGCGCACTTAAACTAATTTTGCACGTAATTTTGTTTGTTATTGCGCACCCCGCAGTGGCGGCATGAGCATCAAGCGACGAAGAAATTGTGATGCTCACACAGTTGATTTCCGAATATGGACCGGAGTCACCTGACTGACGTTCACCAGTATTTACATGCACAATTCATGTGCTAACTTCCAAGTCATTAGTTTAACTCATTCTCTTAAATTCTACGTATACCTGCATTGCAACAAAAATTTATTGTGTATAAAATTTAGTGCTGATAGTCTTCTACAATCATCTAGTGCTCTATATTATGTTTCACAAGTATATCAATATGAATAATGCTTAAATCCTTATCTCTTATATGTAATAAATTTCTTTATCAGTTAATGTCCTCAAAAACATCAGCCTGGATAATGTGGGGACATCTTGGTGTTGCACTCTTAAGCCTGTCCACAACTTTGCTAACATGATGCTTAGCAGCTGCTCGTTGACGCTCATCAAAAAACACCGGTAACCGATGTTTAGCAATCCCGAGCTTCTTACTTCCATCTGTATACAGGCGAGCAATTTCTTTCATGGTGTTTGGGCACGATATTGGATCTGGTATGGTCCAATCAACGATGGCTCTTTGGACCAGAACATTGTTGCTCTGTCCTCCACATTTCTTGTGAGCTGACACAACACTGTAGAAGCCTTCAACAATTGCTTCACATCCACCAGTAGCCAAAGCGATATCCAAAGCGATGCACATTTCTTGTCCAAGAGATTCATAGATGACTTGGTTGTTGTAAAAGGACGCAACGAGATTCTCTTCATTAAGCTTCGCTTTCACCTTGACATCAGAGGCAAATTCTAACTCAAACAACTGATCCAAGCTAACATCTCTAACAGCAGTCAGAGACAGCAAATTACTTTCATTGAACTCCTCCACGGGATTCCCTTGTTGGTCCACAAACATATTGTCTAAGCAGTCACCCAAACCAAACCATAAGATCTTTTCAATGGTTGTCTTGAACTTCTTTAGAATGGCATTGCTGTCATGCGGTAGGAGGGACAAATTACGATTCGTATCAGCAAGAGCCTGAACATGGGGAATGTTACAAACAATGTTGTAAAACTCCTGAAATTCCTTTGTGCCTGCTGTTTCCCACTTTATCCGGTCTTCTCAAGACACAAATAGCTTTCCACCTTCGACTTTGAATTTCTCCATGTAAACACAAGCCTTTTCAAGATCAAAATTTTGAGAAAGCTTCTGTGCTGCAGCAGGAACAGCGAGGTTGAATGAATCGAGCATCTAGCGCAATTTGAAGATTTTGACAGAAAGCAATTAGATCCGGAATACAGTCTTTCGGACTTCGTGCAGCCCAGT